>VYZW01045697.1:67178-84368 GCA_013401315.1 Balaeniceps rex
GGCCTCATCCTGTAGGCCTGAGCTGACCAGCAAGCAGCAGTGACACAGCTGCACTTCACACCCACTTCCCACAGATGTAAATAAAGTCAGATGGTGCAAGTTAATGGTGTTTTGGGCTTTGAGTCCTAAAGAGGGGGAGGACATGGCAAAAAGGCATTCCCTGTACAAGACCAAAGGGGAAGACCAGCAGGCTATTGGTAGGGCCACAGCTACAGAGCTTATTTACAGCTCAGGTGAAGTCTAGCACAGGGAAACAACAGTCTCCACACTGTCCTTAAGAAATTTCAGGAGGAAATAATGATCCCTGGGAAAGTCCTAGCTTTTTGCACACGGTTTTTATAAAGTGTACCCTATATATATGTTTACAAAACCAGAAGCAAAGTCTATATTTTCAATCAAAATGGAGAGGGAAGAGAGCTCCTTCTTAGTGCCGCAGAGCATATAATTGGTCTCTTGTCATTCTCCACTGCCAAAGAATTTGCCCTACATTATCATTCCAGAATGTCACCTTTTATTAAGAAATAGTATTTACAGAAGAACAGCAAACATAATTTTTTTATCTGGCTCTTCTCCACCTGTTTTCCTACCCAAAGTTTTCTCTCTATGCAGCCCGATTTATATAATGCAAGTACCACAGCTGTCTTCTATTCAACATACTTCCTATAATTAGAGCATTTCTGCTCAAAAACTATCAAGCTGACAGCAGTGGCCAAAGCACCTGAGACACCAAACATGAAATCCTACAAAGGACCATAGATACCTCCAGCCTAGGCTATAAATGATGCATCAGAACTGATCAAGGATAACGAGTTACCACCCATCATCTGAGAACGTGTAAAGGACAAGGTGGGTCCCCTAGCTCAAAGAGACTGCAGAGTGAAATGCATTTCCTCAAACTGTTTCATATGCACCTCACTTCCAAGCTTCTTTTACATTACTTTCTTGAGATATGTGGCAGGTGTCTCATAATGGCATATTTATTTATCATGTATTCAGTGCTCACTGGAGTGAGATGTGTGCTCAGCTGTGGCACAGCGTAAGGTCTGTCGGTAAATTTCTATTCTAAAAAAAAATATCTGTCCTTTTAATGCTGCCTGAAACAATCACTATCTTCCACCAGTATCCCCAGCATCCTCACCCGTGCATCAGCTGGTTTTGCCTGCGAGACCCAAACTTTTGTATCAGTAATATTCTAGGTTATATGTGCAGAGTATTGGTGACTATAGAAGAGAATGACAATTCACAGCTCAAAATATCTGTTCCCTGAAGATATAATTACCCTTACACAGAGAAAAAGGATTGGCTCAATGCACCACTGAATTTGTATGTGGATTCTGTGCTGGTCTTTATATAAGAGCTCGTCCCACACTGCATGTCCTTCAGCCCTCCCCTGTCCGTGGCCTGTGGATTCCTGGTAGCACTACAGAGGAACACAATGGACAAGGCAGGCTTCATCTGCCAATAAAGCTCTTCATCTCTCTGAATGTTTTTAAGTATTCCCACACAGACCTAACTTACCTAAAGGGCCCAAAAGTATTCTAAAGGGCCACAGATAGATTGTTTAGTTGCTTGTCTGACTGCAGTTGCTTGGCTCAGACTGCACTTTAAGTGTTTAACAGGAGTTATTGTTTCTGGCCTTGTTGATTTTAAAAAAAGCAATTATTAAAGACACAAAGACAGATGAATGGATTTTTAGTTCTTCATCCCCCAAAGTCAGTTACTCACTTTTCAGTATGTGTTCTCCATACCCATGCGCAGGGACTTGTCCTGTGTGGTACCCACCCATTCAGCAGCAATGATGGGATCTGAGCCCTCCAATTAAGTGCTATTACTTTCAAATTACTGATGGGAGCCAAGACTTGGAGGTTACGTCTCTATTAACCTGTTCTCTGGCCCTGAAGCCAACTGGCAAAGTCTGCCCACATTCATATTGTTACACTCCTTTAGCCTCCATAACAGGGTAACACATCCAAACTGCCTTTGGGGAGTTCATACAATTAGAGGAAAGCTAGGAATTGACAGGAAATGTAAATTACCTATGAAAAACTGTTCTACCCTGAGAGCAATTAACTCGAAGAGGAGCCCAAAGAGGCTGTGAAAATCCCAACTTTGGAGATGTTCAGATCTTGACTGGGCACAACCCCTGAACACCTTGCTCTAGCTGGACCTGTTTCAAGCATGGGGTTAGACCAGGTGATTTCCAGAATTACCTTCCAACATAATTTATTCTAGATTCCTAGAACAAATGGTCCTTGGCCTTTGTTGACTTCCAGACAGTGTCTGCGAAATGTTTGAGAGACTGTATTTGGTCCAGGCAAAACCATTCCAAGCACTTTGCTAAAAATTTAACAGTAGAGAGGACCAAGTTCCAGTGCTCAGGGATATTCCCTGTTGCTGGTTAATTATCTAGAAGAGATGAAGACAGAGATGTCGGTATTCCCAAAGTCACACAGAAAGTCTGCAACAGAGTAGGAACTTCAGTGCCCGCTCTTCTATCTGAGGTTTACTCCGTATCACTCTTCCTTCGTCAAGATGTTCATTTGTTAGAGCATCCAGCTTAGACTAAGGTGAAATCTTGACGTGGCTTTTAGTTATTACATTATTCTTGTTGGAGTAATATTTTCACATTTGACTGTTCCTTTCTGATACTGACCTTGAGCCAAGTACAGATCACCTCTTTCATAAGCGAGATTAAGAGACTTTAAAAGCCACATGCTTCCACAGGTGGTGTTGACAAAGTGGTTCTCATGTATGTTTCAGAATCTGGAATTTAGTGAATAGCTTGCAGTCACAAAAGACAAATTACATCAGACACCTTTAAATAAAAGCCTTAGAACTAAATTTGGCACCTCACTATTCGGTTTTAAATACGACCCCTCCAAAAATCTGCAACCAGATTTGTTTGTTTGTATTACTGGGCACCGGGTGTATCCACAGCTTTTTTCAGGCAGATGAGCATTTTCTTTGCCTCCCTTCTAGGATGACTGGATGCTGGTAAACTCTGATTTGAAAGTGTTGGGATTAACAAAATCAGTAGGACTAACCATATCAAGAGCAAAATTCTGCCTAACGCTGCCGGCTACTGGATCAGCATGTGTTAACATAGGAAAGACCCTGCAGACAAGCTATGTTTTGGAGGTCGTAATTGGGAGCAAAATTGTGGTCTTCATTTGGGAATTTACAGTAGTTATTGCTTTGATATCTATGGGTGAGAAGTGCTTTGCCATAATTTCACATAGCAAGGTAAAGTGATATACCTAAAGCCATCTGATTTGCCAGTGGTGGACCCAGGAGAATTTGCTCTGCTAAATGCCAGCACACAACCAGCATAATTTCTGTTTTTTCTCATTTGAATGAACTATTTTCTTGTCTTACAAATAAAACCGTTTACTCCTGTGGCTAATCTTTCCCATTGAGTCAGTAATATTAGTTGATTAGGCATTCAGGCTTTGTCCCTTAGCATCACTGACAGATGGCCTTATTAGTGATCTCTCTATAAGTGGAAATGTAATGTTGCTATTCCCTCAGCCCATTGGAGCAAGGAATATTTATTACCCACCTTGCATTTGTTTCCTTTGCAGCTCATGCACTTTGCACCTTTCAAGAAGAGTCCCTGGATGCCATTGATGAAAGAGCAGCTACCTCTGAATGCTGGCTTAGAGGCGTTCAGTAGATCAGCAGTATATGAAACAGCAAGGACAACTAAGCAAGCTGGATAATTTTTCTGTGCTAAAAATAAACACTGAATAACCGTTTACATTTAAATAAGCATATTCAGCATGTTCACATATTATGTTCTAATTACTTAATAGCTTGAACTTTGTTAAACGGTACATTTTATAGCACACATTCAATCTTTCTTGCATCGCACTGATGATGCTGACAGCAGCAAGTAATTGATCTGGGCTGTGCTTCAGGTACTCAGGTAAATCTTGATCTCTCTCTCTTCTTCTCACACTCATTCAATTAATTTCTCCCTAACTTTAATTGACATTCCTCTTTTTTCAAGGGTTCCCAATATTTATTTCCCCAAAGATGCTTTCTCCTTCAACTTGGTTCCTAAACCCCTTCCATTTTGGACACTTCCACCTTCCTCTTCTGGCTGCAGATGTATCTTCCCTAAATCTTCCTTCCCCCCAAGTCCCAAAAGTCCTTTCTCTTTCCAGCCATCTCAGTTATCTTGCATTTTTAGGGGGGCAGAATTAGGTGCTCAGGCAGTGGTATAAACCTTCATTTGCTATTGCTGCCGGGCTAAGGGAGCCCTGTACAACCCACAGGTTGGACGATTGCTGCTATTAAGTATGTTAAACACTACTAATAAGCTCCCATCCATACAAGAAGGGCAGAGAATCTATTTATTACTGAGAAAAAAAGTAAGACTTGGGAAAACACATGTAAAATAATGTTGCTGCATTAACAAAAATTAAATTGATGCCTTTCCCTGCCTGGTTGCCTGCCTTGCCTCAGGCTCTGCAAAGTTAAGGCTCGATCCAGACCACGCGTGTTAAGTTTCTTGCTTCTCACATAGTAGAACCTGCCTGTCTTGTACAGCTCAAAAATAATAGTGAAAGAGTTCCCTGATTGTGGAAATTTCCCCTCTTTTTAAAAAGATCTGCTTACAGTAAGGAATGAAAACACTGCAGTGAATTTATGCCTCAGGGAGGGAGCAAAGTTACCCTAGGGACTACTTTAGTCCATTTGTTCCCTAGAGCCGAGTGTCAGAGACAGTTGCACAAAATAATATGCTATCCTTGACTTTTTGCATTCACGAAAACCCTAAAGCTCAAGGCATAATTTCTCCCAATTAGAGCACTTACTCTGACATTCCTTATGACTGCAATAAGTATTTTAATGTTAAGAACATCTACCCTTAACTCCTCTTATGTCTTTAAAAAGGCAATGATTCACTGTTTCCAGCTACGCTTCCAAAAGCAGTGCGTTGCTGGATCTTATGAAAAGCATTTTTATCAATGGATAGAAAATAATTTGCAGAATTATGTTTCTTGCTGTTGGAAAAGCTTCCAAATGATTCTCCTACCCAAAAAGAAAGTCGAAAATTAAAGCAGAATAATTTTAAATAAGTTCTGATTCATAAATGCTAAATGCTTCTCTTAATTGGGCTGCTGGTATAGCTGTGCAGTGAAAGAGCCCTGCAGATCAATGGGAACTGGGCAAAGTATGCAAGTGTGTGCTATAAAGTCACCATTGGTAAAGATAGATTGCAGCTTTAGCTTTGCTGGAGTGTACCTACCAGGCCTTGTGTTTATGTAGTTGGCTATTGTCATTCCACAAGATTTGATCTCGCCAATTTTGCAAAATGATCAGGAACCTCTCAAAGTGTAATCGGTGCAATACAATGTACAGCACAGTGTCAGCCAGCGAACAACTATAATGGCAACACGACATGGCCAGCTATGAATAGCGTGTGTGCACTTTTGAGCTGGGGTTTTGTTCATTTTATAGTGAATTCCTCATCTACAGCATTCCATTTGTGGATGTTTGAGATAAGGCTGAAATAACTTAAATCCTCTCCAAACATTGAGCTTTCAGTAGTGTTTTGATTACATATGCACAACAAAGGGTGATCTAAGTATTTTATCGGAAGTCATCATTAATACCACTTCTGTAACAATTCGAGATGATAATGTAAATGCGCACAGAAAAGTACCATGAATATGTTTGTTTCAACAGCACCTCAAGCCTTGAACACAGATGGAGTTAAATCTGCCAGGCTAGATGTTATAGAAACCATGAAAGTAGACAGGCCTTTTAAATATAAAAGCCTTTTATTAGAAGCTGTTTATTTTAATAGGAATTTTTAAATTGTAAAGCAGGCTTCCAAAGAGCACACATATCTGAGTTTATTGAGGGCATAAGGGAAGCTAACTAAAACAAGGTGAGTGGCTTCTGCAGTTTTTAACGGGTCATGTTCCAATTAGGCTTGGACCTTTACCCTTACCTGAATCAAAAATTATATATATTTGAGCAAGGTTGACCCCCATACACACGCTTACACCCAGTACAACTTCATTTAACTTCTCTTTTTTGGAGCATAAGAGACAATGTGCTAGGTTTTCCAGTTTATTTTAGAACAGAAATAGAATAGAATAGTTCAGCTGGAAGGGACTTACAACAATCATCTAGCCCAACTGCCTGACCACTTCAGGGCTAACCAAAAGTTAAAGCACGTTATTAAGGTCATTTTCTAAATGCCTCTTAAATACTGACAGGCTTGGGGCATCGACCACCTCTCTAGGAAGCCTGTTCCAGTGTTTGACCACCCTCTCGGTAAAGAAATGCTTCCTAATGTCCAGTCTGAAGCTCCCCTGACGCAGCTTTGAGCCATTCCCATGCATCCTGTCACTGGATGAAGAGATACAGGGAGAAGAGATCAGCACCTCCCTCTCCACTTCCCCTCCTCAGGAAGCTGCAGAGAGCAATGAGGTTGCCCCTCAGCCTCCTGTTCTCCAGACGAGACAAACCCTGTGTCCTGAGCCACTCCTCATAGGACATGTCTTCCAGCCCTTTCACCAGCAAAAACCCATGAATATCAAACTTTATTTTGAGCTAAGTTTTACACAGAGATGGTGGGTGGTGCAAAGCTCCCTTTGTCCATAGCTACAGAGAGCTTCCAGCTGCCTGTAGGATCATAACAGGGTACAGACTAGGGCTATGTGTCTGTCTTTATCTTTCGGTAACGTCCTTGTAGAAAGTTGCAATGCTCTCCAGCTGAGTGGTAGAGGAAGGAGAGGACAGGTGTGTGCCATCACCTGGCCATGTCCCTGTCTGGGGATGCAGCTGTCAAAGACAGGAGCGCCAAAGAACAGAGCAGCCACCCCCCATTGCCATGGGGCAGCCCCTGCCTCNGCTAACCAAAAGTTAAAGCACGTTATTAAGGTCATTTTCTAAATGCCTCTTAAATACTGACAGGCTTGGGGCATCGACCACCTCTCTAGGAAGCCTGTTCCAGTGTTTGACCACCCTCTCGGTAAAGAAATGCTTCCTAATGTCCAGTCTGAAGCTCCCCTGACGCAGCTTTGAGCCATTCCCATGCATCCTGTCACTGGATGAAGAGATACAGGGAGAAGAGATCAGCACCTCCCTCTCCACTTCCCCTCCTCAGGAAGCTGCAGAGAGCAATGAGGTTGCCCCTCAGCCTCCTGTTCTCCAGACGAGACAAACCCTGTGTCCTGAGCCACTCCTCATAGGACATGTCTTCCAGCCCTTTCACCAGCAAAAACCCATGAATATCAAACTTTATTTTGAGCTAAGTTTTACACAGAGATGGTGGGTGGTGCAAAGCTCCCTTTGTCCATAGCTACAGAGAGCTTCCAGCTGCCTGTAGGATCATAACAGGGTACAGACTAGGGCTATGTGTCTGTCTTTATCTTTCGGTAACGTCCTTGTAGAAAGTTGCAATGCTCTCCAGCTGAGTGGTAGAGGAAGGAGAGGACAGGTGTGTGCCATCACCTGGCCATGTCCCTGTCTGGGGATGCAGCTGTCAAAGACAGGAGCGCCAAAGAACAGAGCAGCCACCCCCCATTGCCATGGGGCAGCCCCTGCCTCCCTGCCCAGGGCTCTCCCAGCCTCACATCAAGGCTGTCCAACCCATGTCTCCCTGACAGACAGGAGACACCCATCCTGGCCCAACCATGTCACCAGCCCCACTACAATGTGGGTCACCACCAGTGTTTTCCCCACTGGGACCTAGACGCGAGGGCTGGTGCCATGAGCTCCTGTGCGGCCTAGCCCTGGGCTATCTGGGGAGAAAGGGTGTATGGCTTTGCCATGGCTCTAAGACCATAACAGGGTATGGGTTGGGGCTATCATATCTGTCCTGTAGCATGCTGACAGCTCTCTGGCTGAGTGCTGGAGGAGGAAGAGGACAGAAGAAGCAGCAAAGGAGGAGCAGCCACCCTCCACAGCCATGGGCAGCCCCTGCCCGTCCCTCCCCTGCCCTCTCCTCTCAGCCCTTGTTCACCTGCCTACTTGTCTGCCAGCCTGGTCAGCTGCAGCCCTTTTTATACCCGTCCTGGGCCACCCACATCACCAACAACTCCCCTGGGACACAGCCACCACCAAGGTTCTCTCTGCTGTGACACAGACATGATATCACCAGGGCTGGTTCTTGGAGCTGGTGGCTGCCTGCTGCGACATAGCCATGACATCACCAGGGCTGGTGCCTGGAGTTAGTGCTGCATCACTGAGACATGGTTATTATCTTCCACCATTCAGGAAAGAAGAAACAATTAAATAATAAAAATAAATAAATAACTGTCTCCAATTTCAGTTACAGCTCCTCAAAATGAGATTGCAGGAGGCATCTTCCTGTGCTGGAATAGCTTTGCTCAGCACTATCTGTGCTGTCTGAACAGACATGCTATGAATTTCAGTTTACTGCAGTGTATTGGGAGATTTGGGAGCAATAAATACTTCCCTTAATTTATCCTTAATGAATTATTCTAACATGCAGTTTTCATTCATTTAAAAGAAAAATTAGAAAGGCAGAGTTACTAAGAATCTTTTCCAGTAGTAAAAGTTCAAGTGTATAGCTTGACTAGTTTTATACTAAACTCTGATTATGTCTGTGACTTTCATTCATTTAGACACCTCAGAACTCAAACAGCTGAATATAAACAACGCATTAGGAACATGCTTTTTAAAGCCTGTCCCCTCCCTCCAAATTTATTTGCAAATATTACTCAAGATTCAAAGACTCATTTCAGATGCTCTCCTCAAATGGTATGCTCCAAGCATCTATTCACTGCAGCAAAAGTACATCCCAGGAAAAAACAGGGCACATAGCATTTTCTTCGTGCTTTGGGAAATGTTCACCTGAAACTCATAATACTTTGAGAGAGAGAAAATATATATTTTAGTAGACATTTCTAAATTTCCCAAAGTCTAAGCTTCATTTCCTGTGATTCTGCGCCATGGCAGTCACAAAACTAAGAGAATGTAAAAATGTATAAAAATTGCACAATAATAAAGAGTATTTTGACTCTTGAATGGTCAGAACGAGTGGAGGGGTGTGGTGGGTTGACCCTGGCTGGATGCCAGGTGCCCACCAAAGCTGCTCTATCACTGCCCTCCTCAGCTGGACAGGGGAGAGAAAATATAACCAAAGGGCTCATGGGTCGAGATAAGGACAGGGAGAGATCACTCAGCAATTACCATCATGGGCAAAACAGACTCGACTTGGGAAACTTAGTTTAATTTATTACCAATCAAATCAGAGTAGGGTAATGAGAAATAAAAACTAAATCTTAGAACACCTTTCCCCCACCCCTCCCTTCTTCCTGGGCTCAATTTCACTCCCAATTTCTCTACCTCCTCCCCACAAGCGGCACAGGGGGATGGGGAATGGGTGTTGTGGTCAGTTCATCACACGTTGTCTCTGCCGCTCCTTCCTCCTCAGGGGAGGACTCCTCACACTCTTCCCCTGCTCCAGCGTGGGGTCCCTCCCACAGGAGACAGTCCTCCATGAACATCTCCAACGTGGGTCCTTCCCGTGGGCTGCAGTTCTTCATGAACTGCTCCAGCATGGGCTCCTCTCTCTCCATGGGTCCACAGGTCCTGCCAGGAGCCTGCTCCAACACAGGCTTCCCATGGGGTCACAGCCTCCTTCGGGCATATCCACCTGCTCCAGCGTGGGGCCCTCCATGGTTGCAGGTGGATATCTGCTCTACCGTGGACCTCCATGGGCTGCAGGGGGACAGCCTGCCTCACCATGGTCTTCACCATGGGCTGCAGGGGAATCTCTGCTCCGGTGCCTGGAGCACCTCCTCCCCCTCCTTATTCACTGCCCTTGGTGTCTGAAGGGTTGTTCCTCTCACGTATTCTCACTCTTCTCTCTGGCTGAAGTTGCGCAAGTTTTTTTCCCCCTTCTTAAATATGTTATGACAGAGGTGTTGCCACCGTCGCTGATGGGCTCGGCCCTGGCCAGTGGTGGGTCCGTCTTGGAGCCGGCTGGCATTGGCTCTATTGGACATGGGGGAAGCTTCTAGCAGCTTCTCACAGAAGCTACCCCTGTAGTCCCCCTGCTACCTTGCCACACAAACCCAATACAAGCGGTTTAGAGTTTATTTCTTTTGAGAAAAATAAAAGGAGAAATAGTTGGGAAAAAGCACAATATGCAGAAACCAAAATGGTGCAGTAAATCTAGCATCCATGGGCCCACTTCCAGCTTCTTACTCTGAAACAGCGCATTCCTCTTTATGTGCTTTCCCCATGTATACCCACCGATAGTTCTTACTTTTCCCCTTCCAAATTGACTATACTGCCTGTTCTGATATCAGTGTCATCAGATCCATGTATGTACAGAGCAAGTTGGATATTTGCTGGAAACATCACACTTACAATATGTATGGACAATGTGTATGTATGTACACTTCAAAAAACATCCCTGGTTTTGTCCAGCTGAGCATCAATTTAACAGTGTGGTGACAAAAAACTTATTCGACAATTTCCAGAAACATCAGTTAAGTTGGGGCAATTTTCGTTTCATCTGTTACTGGAATTATGGGAAAACCAGAAATTGCTTCTGTAATGGTGCAAACTGGCACTGTCACTGGGCTTGGGCAACAAGAAGTTGCATAACTGAAGTTTGGTCTGGCAAATAGTAAAGTTTCATTGAATCTGCCCAGCGATGCCAGCTTCTCCCTCTAGCTTTGCTTCCTTGCCTCTTCCAATCTGTCTAGTAAGTAAAGGAACCTCATTAACAATTAATCAGCTTCTCTTGGACTCTGACAGCTTCTCTTGGACTCTGGCACCTGTGTGTGTTTTGGAAGGCTTCTAATTATGGATGGCTTCATTTAAGAATGCATTAGATGCTCTGCAGATTTGAAAGGAATTCATCACAGTATAATTAGGTTGATAGCTCTTTGGTCATCAAGTGGCCTACCATTTCCCTCCTGATAACGATACTGAAAAATGTAATAGCTGTCTCTAATGACTGACCCAAGACTTGTAGGCATTGCTTAGAATAAATCTCTTGCAAATCACCATTTTTTACTCATCACTAACAATTTCTGGCCTCGCCGTCATTACAGCCGTCAATCAAAAAGATTTTTGACTCGTAAGCAACATGCAGGTTCCTCCAATGGGACAGTGCAACGGGACAGTATCTGCATTAGGAAGCCCTGCTCAGGAAAGGGGCACAGAGTCAACAGCTGATCTTTACTGGTGACAAGGTGTAGTTCAATACCCATCTATTACAGCCCTGTCATCAGGCTGTGAGTTGGACCCTGGTCTATTCCTAGGCACAGCAGGAATAACATTAATAGTGCTATAGAGCTCAAGACAAAAAAAGCTATAGAGACATCATTTATTGCATTTCCAGGGCAGGGACAGCCTCATGATCCTTTTGGAAAGCTGGGTGAATAATATTTAATTTCAGTGGTCAATCCACAAAAGTAAGTGAGAGGAGAAAGAAAGGGAGATCTGGTTCAGCCCAAAGAAAATTATTCTTTTCAATCAAACAAACCAACAAGAAAACTCCTCAGAATAATCCATTTTGCATCAGACTAAAACATGTTTCATTTCATTTTAAATTATTTTCATTTTCTCAACTTAGCCAATTTTGACATGAGCTGCAGTTTCTTAAAAAAAAAAACAAACCATTTTTTTATTTAAATAATTTCTCCCATTTCTTGGTAAAGATACTTGATAGAGTTCCACAAAAAGCTTCCTTTCCCCTGCAAGCCATTTTCAAGCAAATTCAATAAATGTACACAGAACTTGTCTGCTTGCCTTCCCCAGAAAAAAATTTCACGTCAGGGTTCTCTGGCCCGCTGTTTCCATAGCTGTCACTTCCCCTGCAGTGAGGGAGTCTGAAACATCCCTAATGCCTCGCCACATCTATTCAGCTGCTCCTCACTGGCTGGCACGCTGCTTGCAGCGCCGAATGCAGGCATGAGTTAGGAGCAGCCTTGTCTGCTGCAGTTCTGACTCACTTTCCTGGCCCAGCTTCAATCAGTTGGGGAATTCCCCGGAGGATGGATGTGTCGGCATCACAGCTCCTTTGCAATCCTTAAAGGTTAAAGGAGCCCAGAGATACCAGTGGAAGAGGTCTTCCTGCAACCACCTTTATGGAAGTCATAAAAGTCTTTCTAGATGCCAGCACCAAGGGCACCAGAGAACAACTCTATGTGGCAAGCTGCAAACATCCTTCTGCCAGCAGACTTGCGTAAGAGTCTGTTCAGCCTGTTTCTACCCATTTGTGTCTGTAGTTTCGCCCACAGAGAAAAAAAAAATATTTTGATATCCAAACTAGGCAGAAATAAGTATTTTACCTAGCAGAGACTGCTTCAGGGCTGCTAGGAGTGCCCTGAAGGTAACACGAGATGGCAGAGCGCAGCAAAGCCGAAACAGGTCTGTGTCCCACCAGCACTGTTTATACATCTTGCATACGGCAAGGGTACAGGGCTGGGCTGAGAGAGAGCTCCCAACCCCAGCAACTGTTTCCTTCTCACCACCTATCAACGTCCAAGACCATAAAGCCTTTTGGGAATGAAAAAACCCCTTTCTATCATCAACAACAAAGCTTTGTCCAGACTGGAGTTGGGCAACAAGTCTTAGTTAAGCTATTTCTCATCCAGATATGGAAATGAGAGCTGGCAAGTTTGTCTTGGTTGTATTATGTTGTTTTTCTGACAGAAAAAACAGATTAACTATTTCATACCCACATTTTCTCAGTGAAACATTTAACATGTTAAAATCAAAATAAAATAGCTGTAGTTCTGACCTTAAATTTTAACACCTAAATATGCCCAGAAGTACAGTTACTTTGACTTGAATGTAACGATTTGTCTAGGTCAAAACATATTGTTTTGAAAATTTTTGGTTTGGGGTTTTGATTCTTTTTTTTTCTTTTTTTTTAAAAGAGAATTCTTTCACTTGAACTGATTTTTTTGTGTTGTTTTTTTGTACTACTGGCACATTGAAAAGGTTTGCTCCATTGATATCCAGACCAGACTTTTCTCTGAAATGAAGAATTCCATAATCTTTTAGGAAAAAAACCCTAGACCACACAACTTTGAGGGGAAATGTCACAAAGGGGTTTTTTTGCAGTTTTGCCTTAGTGGCCACTGGTTTACAGAGTTCTAAAGATTTGATCCTAAACCTGCAGCCACGGGTAGCACTGTATAATCATGCATCTCCATTTACTGCAAAGTCCAGGAAAATGATGTCCCCGGTGTGTTCTGTAGGGTACCCAAAGTTGATGGCATCTTCTAGCCACAGTTGATCACATCCTTGGGCCCTGCTGTAGCAGCTCAGTATGGACCACATGCAATTTTATTCATGCACTAGTATCACGGCTTTTATCCTTTGCAAATTGTGCGAAGGATACAAACCGTTCATAGTGACCTCCAGGAAACCCACTGTCTGTTTGCTCTCTTGCTGGGCTAAATTCTGGGGAAACACAATCACAGCTGGCCCTGAGATTGCAGAATAAAAAGGCAAAGAGGGAGGAACACCTGAAAAAAACTACACCAGGCAATAGAGCAAGTTGGACTTGCTCAGTGAGAGCCTAGACTTCTTCACTCCTACATCGGGAATTATAATTTCAGAACACGGTATGTGTCAGGGTAAGTGATTGTGGTTTATGCTCCATGAGAAAAGGTGCAGAAGATACAGCCACTCTATAAAAAGCCCACAGACTAATTCATACCCATGGGTCAGCTGGGGATGAATGAAACCAGTTGATTGAAAACAATAACTAGGCTAAACAACACGTCACATCCAACCTACACAAAATCCAAACTTGAAACAGTTGAAAGCTATTTGGTAAGCAATGTTCCTTCTGTCTTTTGCCTCAGCACCATCTATCTCTGATGATTAAAGTCATGAAGATAAAGCCTGGGACAGGTACATGTAGGATTTGTTGATTCCATGGGAACGGAAAAGACCTTTGGACATCCGGGACATAAATAACCCATTGTGTGAGCAGCCAAAAAGCAAAATGTTACTGATTCCTGTAACTGAACCGAAGAGCAAATTGCCCTGCTCTGGTTTTAGTAGTTTGATAGATTTTCCTATTCAATTACTTATTGCAAGGAGAGAAAGGACAACAAATGCAGGCTCTGAGGTTCCCTTCAAGGCAGGGTCCAGAACCCACCTATGACTTCAACAAACTTAGATGTGGGTTTAGGACTTGCTGGAGCAATAAGGAGGAGGGCATTGTCACTAAATCCCCTCAGAGATGCTGGTAAGTCCCATGGAAGGAAGGAAATGTGGAAGATGTTGTTGGGATAACAGAAGGACAGCAAGCTTACAGACCTGCAACAGGGAAAACAGGATGCAAGAGAAGAGTTGCAGAAGTTGTGAAAGCAGTCAGGAAGTTTTGTGATGAAGATTTTAGAACATTTCTGAATTCATCATATGCTTTAATAAAATATTGCCAAAATAGGATACACTGCTACTCTATTACTCATGCTCCTTATTTTTGCTGTTGATATCAAGGCAGTGTTCTCTTATTGGTACCATATGCATCCATGCATTCAGCGGTGAGGGGGGTTCAGGATTTTTTTTTTCCTCTAGTTTGGCAATATTCCACTGCACTGACAGATTTTTTTCTTTTTTCCACTGGAGAGACATTTCGGTGAATTGATTTTTAATCTTTGACATTGTAATCGATACACGTAAGAGAAAATATTAACTCACAACTGCCAGTTTCTGCTGTGATAGTGGTTTTCTTCCTTAGTACCAGATAAGATCAGTCACTATCTAAATGAAACGTGCTGGGTAAACACATTTCACCTAAAAGCAAAGCTCTACAAAAACAAGCAAGGATAAAAAGATCAGGGATCCCCAGTCCGTCCAGTTCTACAGTGTCCCAGATAACGGAGCCCTCCCACCTCCTCTGCACTTCGGGCTGTCCCCTGAGCACCTGCCCAGTCCACTGGACTAAAATAAGACTGGTCCAGTCTCATGTGAAGAAAAAGAGGCTAAACTTCCTCCTTCTGGCTGTAAATTAAACTGGGCAAGATGTATCTGCCTATCCATTCAAAGCAATTTTACTGACTCTCTTCCCTGAAGTGTACCATTCCTCTGAAGAATTGCCTCCCAGCACCGACATTTACACATAGCTCTCTGCAGTCACAAATGGAAATATGAGATTGGGATGTTTTCATGGATAGTGGCCAGAATTAAAGCAGCTTTTGTATTGCCAAGGCTCATGCAGGTCATTATGTGTCACTGATTAGTCAAATAAGAGATGTAACTTATGCAGCATGGAAGAGCTGTTGTTTCCCTTGCTTTTCTGCCCCATGAGCATCACATTTAAACAGGGACAAAGTGTGTGAAATACGAGGTTATTGTTTTGTGTATTTAATGTTATAATCCTTGTGATAAAAGATGTGTTGGGCTCAGTTCTCAAAACTCAAAGGGGTCATGAGAAAGAAGACACTGAGGCTGTATCCATATTGGCAAATTAAGTCTTGCCAGGCCCAAGTGTTGGAAATCCATCTCCTACTACCTGCTAGACTAGTCCCTCACCAATTTTTCCTCTTGGCCACCAGTCCCTTCTGAAGCACAGGTCAGAGCCAGCACAGACCAAGGACCATTGCATGTGTCCCCCCTGTTGTGGCAGTCAGACAGACCTGATAGTGTGATATGCTGCCTCTTCCATGCAAGCTGGCCTCAAAGCTGGTGGGTGGACAATGGTGTGGTGTCCACCACTGGGTGTACTGGGGTTTTTGCCTCCACTTCTGCTTCCTCTTAAGAAACAGTGCCACACATTACACCTCTATAGAAGTTTCCAGCTATCTTCCTCTTTATAGGCTAAACGACCAGTGTACAGCTATTTGTTATATTTATGCTGTTTGTTAGCTTCTAGTCTTCCTTTCCTAGGTGGTCACACACCACTGCTTGCTTCTCCTTGCCCAGTTTTCCAGTGATCTATGTCCTTCTAGATGTTACTTTGTCAGGCTGAACAAACCAGCCTCAGTTAATTTGTCTCCTGTGATAGACCCATCCTCCTAGTCACCAATGAGCCTAGAAGTAAAGCAATGATATGGATCAAGAGCAGCCTCCCCTCCTGCCTTGGAAACAAGAAGTGCAAGTTTCATAGGCCTTTGTGTCTGGAGAGTGAATGATGTTAATAAATAAATGCCTGCCCTGGCATCAGATCTGAAGAATACCTCCAGTTAATAAAGAAAATCCTACTCTATGCACTGACAGGACTTTACAGTTTTCTCTTGCTTCACATATAATAGGAGAGATCTTAAAATATTTTCCCAAAAAAATAAAAGAATGGGCAGGAATTCAACACATCCCTTGGGTTGGACTTCCCAGTCATGGAAAAGACTGCTGACTACCTTAGTAGCACAAATTCATTAAAGTTTGCCTTTTTAGCTGCTACTATATTTGCCAACATTTTGTTTGAACTTGTTAAAAGTCATTACTACTGAATACCGGACTTCTTATAGATAAGCTAGTGACTTCCTTTCACTGCAGTCCTCAGAGTTTCTTTGCGTTCCATCATCATATCATCTCTATCTTTCCAAATTACAATTTCGTTTCTAACATATGAGATTTTTAAATATTTCCCCAGTTCTCCTCAGCTGAGCATTTGCAGGCACATCCATTTCTACATGCAATCACCCTCACACATTTGCACCAGATAATGAATACTTGAGTGTTCTTCATTATAAAGAGACAAGTCAAGAGTCACAAACTAAGCAGCTGTTGATTAAGACTGCTCTGTTGAGAACCCTGAACTTCTCCACAGTTCTCTAAGAGACAAACTAGGGAACAGCCTTTGAGCTTCATGTTGTAACACTGGAGAGGCCTTCTAAACAGCTGGGAGTAAGCAATTATGGAAAGGGTCAGAAACCAGGCTGCTGTCACTATTTCAATGGATAGTGCAGGTAAAAGGTAGAATTTGATTAAAAATAACTCAGAGTGCACACTCCAAATCTTCATTTGCCAATGGAAAGTGATATTTTGCATTTGCAAAAGCAGAAAGTGAGTTTAAGAATGTTATTAGCATCCTAAATGCTAATCTCACACCGGAAAATTAAGCTGTGGTAGTGAGCACACTTGGGTGCTAAAACCCAGTTGTCTGTATACTGTTAAATTGCTAGAATGGTCCCTGGCCAAATGCAGTTCCCCCAGACAACTCCTGGATATGGTTCAGAAGTTAACATAAGCCAGAAACTATTCCTAATCGGCACTTTGGATGCAGTC
>VYZW01045703.1:9041-21180 GCA_013401315.1 Balaeniceps rex
ATAAAATTAATGCTTTCAAATGTTTTGTCATTGGATATTTCTCTGGTTGATGGCACCAATTTCAGAAAGACATTTCCTATAAGACCAATGCTTTTTTGATCCTCCTAAATGCAGAGGGATCACATTAGAGGACAGAAAGGAGGAGGATACTAATGGCCCATTTCCAGACTCCTCCCAGAAAATAAACCGCCATCTTGCAAGCCCTTCCCCTTTTGCCTGCATAAATTTTTAAAGTACGTTCTGTCTTTTGTGGTCTGATGACATACAATTCTTTCAGGGTGAGAAGAATGCATTTCTATTAACTACTGAGTATCTTTTGCTGAAAAATTAAAAAGGCCCAAGAACATGCTCCTTGCATCAGAGTTACTTGCTCCTAGGTGCGTTTCAAACTCCGTACATCAGTGCTGCTCTGCTATCACAGACTTCATTCAAGAAGCGTTCTTATTGCCAGTAGTGCATGACGGTGTCTTACCTTCCCTCTGGTCGAAAGCAAGTGAGGCCGAGCAAACTTCAAAAGCTCTGTTTCTTGCTTTGTGATAAATGTGGCCTATGATACCTGTAGCTACATCTTCCTGCTAACTGAATATACATCACACCACTTTGGATCATTCTTATGGATTCAGACAGAAAAATCTAATTTACAATTCAAACTGAAAGAGCAATTTTGGGACTAGAAATGTTGGAATTATTTCTGCTTACCTGAAGACACTCAGGCTTGTCAAGAACTGTTGCTCATAAAAGAACAAGCAAGCTCAGCTGGCCTATCACAAAAAAAGTTAAATCCTGCTTTGCTATGGATGAAATAGAGGGATCCTTCTTCAATATCTGCCCTTACGGCAGTAACTACAAAACATTTTTGCATTGCTAAGGCTACTGGTCCTGCCATGTGCCTCAAGATCACTGTGATTAACCAAGCATGCAAATTCTGTCATCCCAGCCTGCCTGCTCTTATAGCAGCTGCCAGTCCAGGTCATCCATCCCAGGGCAGAATGTTTGGCTGTGTTACCTTAACATGCATCCAAATTTCAAGAGAGAAACCACAGTCACAAAAGGCTCAGTAAACAGGCTGGAGCTGAAGACAGAAGCTACAGTCTGAGATGCAGCAGAGAGCACTTACTCGTCCTATCAGAGTACTCACACCCTTCAAGCTCATTATGTCTTTTCCCTTATACCCCAGGTGAGCAACATAGCCATGCTACCTCATTTTATTGCTAGAAGCTAAAGCGACTTGCCAGAGGTCACCCGGGATTTCCCCTCATGCCTTCATGTCTGCCTGCATTGTCTTTCCTTCAGTCTTTAGGTCACATTGCTATTTACCACTATTATTAATTCAGTTTTTCTCTGTGATGTACAGAACTTTTCCCTAGGAGAAAGTTTCATTTGCTGTCTAACTTGGTATTTCCACCAACTCTCAACTCGTCAATGCTCCAACAATTGTATCTGTTGTTCAGTATCTCTCATTTTGAGTAGTTTCATCATTTAATCTAAATTTCCTTTCTGACTCTCTCTAGAGACTCTGATTAAACAAATTCCCCTGGAAACAGCTCATGTTACTGATTAATGTGAGCAGGGTCTTTCCTTTGCTAGCACTTTGCCGTTTCATGGATTTTGCAGTTAGTTAGGACTGTGGTTGGAAATTTTCAAAGCTGTGTTCCTTTTGATGTAGCAAGGGCAGACAAGGCCAATGGCTGAAGTATAAGCCTGTGAAAGTTGAGTACCTGATTAACAGAGGGTAGCTCTATTCAGAGAGAAAGTCACTGGCCAGCTCAGAGGCAGAACTCTGCTCTCCACCCCTCAATAGAGTGGTTACAAATGAAGAGGAAAATATTACCTGAAAACCAGATTTGAGCAATATGGAAGGAGTTAGACTCCTTTTCAAATATGTTTTTCCAACTAATACACTTGCGTGGCTTAAAATTATCCTGACAGAAAAACAATTGAGGTAGCTTTTAAACTAATGATACAATCCCATGGATAATTTCCCCTAAATAGCTCAGAGATGTGACTGAATGAATCATGTATCATCGCAGGAAGCAATTTTCCTCAATGAGTTCTACCTGCTGGATATCACAATGCATTACAGATTGAGTAAAAGCCTTCGTCTGAAATCAGATTCAAACTGACTTTGGAGCAAAACTTAAACCCTGAGGGTGAGAGAGCTATGAATATATTTAACAATTCCCTGTGATTCGCAGGTTCCACATGTCCCTCCCCACACCAGGCATCTCACTTTGTGAGGCATTCCCACGAGCTACATGACTGTCAGCCTGTCTTCACAGGTGTTATTGATCTTAATGTGGGCTTTACTGCTCCTCTGTATGTTGCCCAGCATCTCACAGATGTCTTAACAGCATCCTCCAGCATTAGTTTTTTAGCTCCTCAGGTTACCACAACCTCAGGCTGCCACACTTCTTTAACAGCAAAAATTTGCCCCTGCTTGCTGGCCAAATCCTGCCTTTTGGGGAATTAAAACAGAAAACACATGATCCATTTGGAGGCAAATGTGAAAATGGCTTAGGCACTGAAGCTAAAGTAGAATGTTTAACATAACTTAATTGCATCTACAGTGAGGATCTGTTTCAATGCTCTTTGAATCCAGAAGACTCCTGCTGATTTCAGTGAAATCTGGAACAGGTTCTGCAACAGCAATTAGTGCAGCACAACTGATGGTGAATCCAGACTAAGAAGAATTACTGGAAGTCACAAACTAGAGTTTGGCTGGCTTACATCTAGCATAATGTCTGAACGTTTAGATAATCCTGCACTGAGCTACCTGAAGGATCAAACTCCCATTATAAAACTGATGATCTTTACCCCCTCCTGAAAGGGTGCAAAGAGACAATGGAAAACTAGGTTTTGACTACTGAAAGACAGAAAAATATAAGCTTTTGATTGTGTCCATAAACTTATAAGCCAAATATTGCTGGTGTTCTTAAAACATCCTAGGCCAAATGCAAATCCTATGCTAGATATCTTGGGGAAAGATTCTTCACTGATGGCTCCAAAGTCCACCTCAAAATCATAGGAGAATTGTTTCATTACAGCATCCTTCTGGAAGAAGAAATATATGCTTATTTTCATTCTGTGAGGGCAAAATATACTTAATTGTACATGTCCATATTCTTACTATTCTTTGAAAAATTCCCACAGGGTTTGGTAGTAAAGTGTTATTTTATTTTCCTGGTACTGAAATGTTTGTACAGAACTTGCCTACTTCCAGATTACAAAATGTTCCTAAAGATGTTGTCATTAAAATACAACTAGGTTTTTCTGTCCAGTTTCCAATCCATTTCATATTGATAAAATAGATTGCCCTCACTGCAGCCTAATAGCTAACAAAATAGTAATAAGAATTATTTTGGTGTCTGAGTCCAAAACACAGCCTTGCCAATAAATTTGGGCTTGCTGTAGGTTGAATTACCCCCTCTTTAGAGGGCACATAGACTGGATCTCTTGCCCATTCAATCCTTTACCATTCTCAGGTAGAAACATATTCATTTGTCATTGTTAGGATGAAATTCACTGTCTAACTTTCCAATTAATACACGTTTTCTTACGCATAGCTGTTGCAATCTTTTTTTTAGCCAGCTCAACGGAGATGACAACCTCCTGGATGATGATTTCATATACTGCAGAACACCCCATACTTCTTTATATATCTCATAGATATTTTGTCTTCCGTTGCAACAGTCTGGCCAAGCCAAGTAGCGGAGACCTGACTAAACCCTGCTGTAGCTATCAACTCCCAGAGCCTTTTTGTGGGTTTTGTGCTTCTTTTGCCCTGGCTGCATACTCTGGCTAAATGGACAGGTCAGTTGGACCCAGACCAGGAGAGTCACCTCTGTGATGGGTCTTCTGCTATACAACATCACCTTCACCAGCTTTTCCCCCCATTCTGCCATCCACAGACAAGTCTCTTGCAGCTTTGCTGCCCAGGGGAAGTGCTGCAGGTTGTCTGGATGGAAAACCCTCCAAACTGTAGGTATGGGGTAGCAATCATTGATGGATGGTGGTGACCGGATCCATTTCAAATGGGGTAGTGAACTGTCTTCATGTAGTAAAGCCTTTTGTATCATAATCTGCAACTGAAGGTGAAAAGGTTGTTCATAAACCAACAGCACCAACTCCAGAGCCACATCCGTTCTCCTTGAAGCAGCTCTGCTGCAGCACGACATGCAGTGAAACAAAGAGCTGAAGCTTAAGCAAGATGCTTATTTAAAAAACAAACAAGCGGGACACTGTTTGCAGTTCTATAGGCCAAAACACGAGCAAAAACTCAGGAAGGCAAGGACAAAAGATAAATACACTGACTCATTTTCTGGCAGAAACAAAGATCAGAGGGCTGAGACAGCTGAGCCCAAGGTTCTGCAAGCGCACCTTTCACACCGCACGTTTCGTTGCCTACGACAAAAAAGCACCGCAAGCAAGTTTGCATCTTTGCCGGCCTGCAAGCTTTGTTCCTGGCCATTCTGTTTGAGTCACAAATAAGCAGTAATTTATGTTTTGAGGACTCACCCCAGCAAATAGAACCGTAAAAACAATTCCCATCCATTTGTTTGTGTATATTTTTTTTTCTAAGGTTAGCATTCATTTTAGATGACACTTTCCCCCCCTTGGCTGAGATGGGATATTTTCTCCATGCCTTTTATCAAACTGACAGGTGATATTGCTTTAAATTGGGCACTGCATCGTCAACAGAGGCTTTCTCATTTCAGAGAGAAATGCTACCAAAGCATCAGTCGGGTGGATGAGAACTCATTTTGCCCTTTATTTACTAAATGCAGATTGGGGTTTCAGGAGCAGGGAGAGCAGGAGAAGGGGAAAGGGATGCCCTGGGTGATAATGGGAATGAATGAGAGAGGACAGCAATAGAACAACACAGCATGAAGCAGGCGGGAATTTGTTGTGGGGTGATTAGATGACATCCATCTTCTTGTCTATAAACAATTCCCACAAGCATAGCTTTCGAATCCACTTTGTCCCCTGTCATGGCTCCTTCCCCATTAACAGGAGAAAACCTGACAGGGTGTTGAGAGGATCTTCCTGGTGGATCTCAGTGCACTGTGGATGTAGCTAAGGGGGTTACAGATCAGAGGTAAAATATGATTTCAGACTGAAACCCTGGATTCCCCAGTTTCTCTTGCATACAACACCCAGCCTGGGGCCCAGGAAGAAGCAGTTTCATGAAGAAAGGAGGGAGATTGCTTGGCTGCTCTGATGGCTTACCTGGTTAGTCCTCAATATCTGCAGGATCCTAAGAGCACATTACACAGAAAAGATGATAAAAAGCAATTCTTGAGCCTACGCTAAAAGAGAGAAAGTTTCTGGACAGTGTGAATGCATACATGTATTTGGAAATATGTAACGCTTCATTTGGGAAACAGCCTCTCAGAGAACATTGTGTTTGTCTCAGTAATGTATCAACAGTTATCAACCCTGAAATTTTAACATACTTTTTTAAGGGACTTTCTTTTAAGCCTGTTCCTCATGATTGTTTCTAAAAGGCTGGCAACTTTAAGTGAAATCATGAAACTACACAAGCTTTGATATCCCTCTGTGTATTTCAACCAATTACTATCTAGACTCACTTTTATAACATTTAAATTTCATATTGAAATTACATATGTGAGCAGACTACAGATGCTGAACAGGCAGGGAATTCTGCTGCCTCCGCACATGACCTCCTGCTGCTAGAGCACCAATTAGCCAGAAGGAGGTGGGACGTTTCACTGTCATAAAAATGGGAGCAGGATTCAAGCACAGCAACTGTTGCTGAAAATCAAGAAGAGGAGGGGGAGGAAAGGAGACCTGCCTTTGTTTTGTCTTACAGAAGTGATAAAGTAGCATCTGTGACAACACACTGCTGGAAACTAGAGACAGACAATCCAAATTCGTGCCAAAATCTTCTTAGTGCTCTCTCCCCCCACTTTCCCTCTCCTGTCTCTAACTGAATAAAAATTATCTGGATCTGAAGACAGGTGGGACTGCGTATGATTTAGACAGGCTAAGTTTCTTTTTTCTTTGCCTAGTGATCTCAATATTTCCCTGCACTCTCTTGACATTATTTACGGTGACTGGTACCTATGTCAAGAAGGACTTTATGATTCACATTTTAAGAAAAGCAGCCAGGAGTCATCCATGTGAGAAAGTTTCTGAATAACTTTTGTGATTCCCCATGACTGCGGCAGGATCTGGTGTTTTGCCCACACAGAGCTGCAGCTCACAGATGTCTCCTGCAGCCCTCCAGTGAAAGGTTTAGCTCTCCTTCCCTTTCACCACCCCTACCCAAAATCCCCTCAGTACCAAATGCCACAGAGCATCCCATCAACCAGCTAATGCGCCTCATTCTTTTCTTCACAGGTTCCCTTAAATGCTTTGAAACCAAAAAGTCATGTTTTACTAGAGCACTTAATTTTGTAAAGAAGAGGCAACTCCAAGTGACTTGATGAGAAAGGAGTGTTAGAAAGTTCTACAGCCTGGAGGGTTTCACATGCTGGAGGGCAGGTCAAAGCCAATTTCTGGTGTGGCTGCTGTCAGCTCAGTGGCTCTCTGAGGCACAATAAACTCATAGCAGTCCTGTCTGTGCCCTGGGAGGTTTCTCCTTCTGTAACCCAGACGTCTGTCTGTGTGTCTGTGCCCACTGCTCCCCGCTGCTGAGCAGCACACCCGGCTCTGCGGCTGCTTGAGGGGGTCTCTTCTTCCTGCCCTGCCGTGAAGTCTGTGACCACCTTGCAGCTGCTCCTGAGGGATGGAGCAATGTTTCCTCCCCCTGAGGTGCCTCCACCTGACCCAATCACTCTGTTATTTTTAAAAAGTGCCACAATATGTAAGCAGAGAAGAAATAAATAAAATAGGTACTGTCTACTACATAAACCAAAATGAGTCAGTCAGTGACCTTAAAAAGGGCCAGCCAGGTGAAAGGAGCAGTGCTAGGGTTAGACCTTTAGTACATTTCATGTCCGCTGTCACATTTCCACATCACCCCTGTGCTCTCACTCAGAGCTGTTTTACCCGAGCACCATTCCCCCAACTTCAGGGCACTTCTGCTGGGAATATCCACCTGGAAGAGACTTGGTGTCAGTGCCTGCGGCACGACGCACATAAGCACATAAAGACAACACTGACATGCTATTGCTGTGCCTTTCCAGATGGTAGAGAGGTATTTAACTCAGCAGTGAGATTTTTTGCTGTCATCATCTGTTGCTGGGCTTTCTGTACACTGCTTTCTGATAGGTGCCACTAGAATTGGGAAGCAGATGAATAAATACATGAAGGAGCCTATCGCCCATTTTCTTAGTTGGAAAACATACACCTGTCATGAACACTACAAGACACTCAGTCCCCATCTCGAAAGAAAGACAAAGTTTGTCAAGGTTTTGCTTCAAGGCAAGTAAACAATTTCACCTAAAAGATCATGATTATGTTTAGCTTTTAATCTGAAGGTGAGCCAGAGTAGCCATTAGGAGTTCACAGAGATTAATTGCAAAGATAGGTGAAAGATAGTTTCCTAAAATTGTCTGAATTTAGAAAAGAACATGGTAACAAGGAAGGCTCTGTGACTCTGAAAGGTCTGAGATGCTGTCAGATTTTATGCCACATCAACATCTAGAAAGATTTAGGCACATATAGTGTGAGGAATGTCAAAAGAATCCAGGTAGATGAGATGTCTTGTGTTATAGTAGTGATTATGAATAATTGAAATATCATGACAGGCAGAGAGAGAAAGTAACATTATAAAAACATAAAATAAACCAAAAATCAACCAAGAAAACTAGAAAACAAACCTGAATGCCACAGAAACCCAGCAATGCAAAGGATACAAATGGAATAAGCAACACTATGTCATCAAATATTTAAAATGGCAAAACAAAAATAGTTCACCTAATTCAAAACCCAGAATTATTCCGTTATGCATAAGAGAGGCACAGAGATGATATAAACATACAAGAGGGCTGCAGGGCACTCAGCACAGTTCAGACTGACTCCCAGAGAGAGCTCTCATCCATCTTCTGGTCAGACATCTTTCTTTTTCCAGGTCTGGAAAAGGTGTGCTCAGAAATGCAAGGGGGTGGGATAAGGACAGGAAAAGCAAATGTGATTTCTACCCAGAGTCCAAGATATCCCGTACACTGAAGTTGACTTACCTCTGCCACCCCAAACTTCTATTTAAATTCTACTTTGATCACATAGCAGCACTGGTTGAACTGGTGGTTATCCCACTGACTTCTCAGCCAAGGACTCTTGAATTTTGACAGAACTCTTAGGAGAAACTGATGCTTACCCATGGCAAGAAGGAAGCAAAAGCACGAACACAGATTATTATATGTGATCTACCAAGGAACTAGATAGGAGACATGCAAGAGAGGACACCTCTTCCTGAGTGGCTCATGCCCTGGGGAGACCAAGCCATTTAGGACAGTGGGGGATTCTTTGTAAGAGGCTTTAAGAGAAAACATATGCTGAGCCAAAAAAAGGCCGCTTAGCTACTCAGAGCAAGATGACACCAGCAAACCAGTCTGGCCCTTCCTTCATTTTTCTTTGCAGAACTTTCATCTCCCACATTCAGTCTGTACCACACTGAATACCATCGCCTTCCACCACAATGACCCAGAGCCTGAGCTCTCCAAGCAAGGAACTGTCTGCCCTGGCCATTAGTAAAACCTATTCAGATGAAGCCTGAATTTCTCCTGGAATGGCAAAGAACTAGCCATGTTTATCAAAACTGTCCCAGAGCTAAAATGAGTCATTGTTCTCAAATTCGTCAACACCCACTTCCTTCCTCCTCTTGACGTCTTTAGGATCCTCTTACAAAATGCCAAGGAAAAATAGTTCCTCACTAAGAAGTTTTTAAAATACTTTTCCCCTAGTATTTCAATAATGTTTGGATCAGGTCTTTGGATTCATTCATTAGGCACGCAATTAGGGATTTTGGTTGTTGTCTCTGCGCCATGTGAATTGCCACACACCCTTCCAGAAAGCCCTGGTCTCAGTGGGTACATCTTCTGCCCGGTGAAATGGAAAGAGAGAAGGACCAGAGTTTAATTCTCTGAAATCCATTACAATTCTGCATTATATGACTGCATTGTTCTTATTGCAGTGAAGTTTCTGCCAGTTGTTTTTCCCAGGTGTGCAGTGTGCATATGTAGAGAGCTAACTGATGGAGGCCATGGGTCCACCTGTCATGCAGGGGGCTTCTGATAGTGCTCATACATGGGCTTCAACTTTGGCTCAACCAGGAACAAAACCACTCTGAGGACACCAGCACTGCACTCAGGTACATGTCAAAAGACTAGATATAAACACAAGGCAAATTCCCACCTAAAAGCAACTAAATCAATGTATATGGATCCAACGTAAAATCTGAGTTGGATTCTAAAATATGACCCATTTTTGGTTTCTTCTAACTTGGAATGTGGCCAGCTTAGTTTATTCCAAGTCTTTGCACAGACACTTTTCAGAAAACTATCTCAATTGATCCAACTGGCTGAAAATCCAGCACAATTCCTCTCTCTATCCCCTGAAAGAGCAGCGAGGCAAGCTAAAGAATCCCACTGGCTCAAAATAGATTGATGCATATGTTCATTTTTCTCAGATTTTTTCCTAAAGCCCACCTCACAGGCAGAGATTCCCTTGGTTGTTCCTAAGAACAATTTGCTATAGCACAGTAAGCAGCAGTGTTTAGGCCAGGACAGATTGTTGGACAGTGGGTAGGTGTGGGCATGCTGAATACCGTGGTTTTCACCCATATGGCCAACAGATGGGATAAGAGGAACTTTTTCAAACGAAACACAAGTCACTTATGCTATGGCTGCTTGGAACAACAACAACAGATGATACCAGTCACTTCTCACCAGGCCCTTCATGCCCTCACAGCTTCTTCTAGATTACATTTCTATCCTTCACTCCCTCTGCACTAGTACCAAGATATAGATCACACACACACAAAAAAAAAGAAAAAAAGAGAAAAATAAAAAAGGAAAAAAAAAAGGAAAAAAGCTATAGATGTCCACACACACACATGAAAAAAGAGGAAAAGAAAAAAATCGGAAAAAAAGGCAAAAAAGAGATGCTGTATCCTTTGGGAAATGATCACCAGGAGTGCTTAACAATAAGGTTACTTGCACACAGATCTGAACAGTTACGTGCAAAATAAAACATTCATTTCTTCAAATTTTCACCTTAAAGCATGCCCTGATTTTCAGGAGGCATTTAGGTAGATGGGGAATTTGGATACACCAAGAAACCCATTGCAAAGTTTTGAGAAGTTTCATGTTTGGATTGCTCTATGTGTGGTCAACCCAAAATTTCCAGAACAGATCCCCCTCCTAACTGAAAGCTGGTATTGATGCTTTGGATAGAAAATATTCACTAGAACCTACTGCTTTAAAGTTACTAGTAAAGACTACTGAAGGGGAAAGTTATCAAAAGAAGTAACAATTAGTACAAAACTCATGACAATACATTCTAAATGCATAATTCATCAAGTGATGATCGTGTCTACTCAGGTCACGTTCAAAGTGTGTGAGGACTCGTTTCAGACAAACCTGATCTGAAATGGAGTTTGGCACCAGCAGAAGTGGTAGGTCTGGATCAGAAGTTCAAATCTCAACTTTGGCCTTTCAATTTTTTAGCTGGATTTCAGATCTGGATGAGACCCCATAGCAGACTTTTGGTAATTTCCCTCTCTGATGTTTTCCTAGCCATTCCCCAAGAGAAGTTATCAAAGATATTGACTTTTAAGGGGTCAGGTATTTGACATGGTCCTGAAAGGCCCACCAGTATCAGGCTGTTTCTGGGCACTGCATATGTGCCAAAGAAGGTACCATATGAGGGGGTGGAAGATAGCTGTAAGCCAATTGTAGCCTAGGAACATGGGTCCTTACTCTCCCTCAGTCACTCATAAAGAAAAAGGGCAAATCACAGAGCAGAATACCATTAGGGATGAACTTTTGTCCATTAACCAGCCTCCTAAATTAAAATTAGCTTAATGAAATTTAGGCTCTTCACATGTATTATCGGATCCAACCCCATCATTCCTTCCTTATCAGAATATCTTCTCCCTTTGCACCAAAACCAGCACAAATGCAGGAATTTTCTTCACATGCAACATGCATAGCACAAGAGCATCTGTATCGGTTTGGAGCAAAGGTTCATCTCGCACAGTGGTGTTTCCAGTAACAACCTGGTCTTTGTAAGAGAGTATAAGAAGATAATATAAGAACAGTATTCTGCTTTTATAAGCTCCCAGCCTTTAAAAATTTGCACATCCAGTGACAGACATGATGTCTTTGCATTTAGCAGCCATTTTACAATATTTCTATTATGTTTTTTTGGTATCTTAGAGCACTGGATGATGCTCCATGTATGAGAATGTATGAGAAGTTCAGCCAAAGTCCTTGACTGGAATCATTTGGGATATAGGAACAAATTCAGTTTGAGAATAAACTTCTGATTTTGTGGCTCATAAAACCTTTGGGAGAGGAAAAAATCCTTTTTTGCTCTGTGCACGGCCTGGCATCATGGCGACCAATACCAGATTCAAGCATTTACCAACTACTGCAGTACAAATATTAAGCCATTGTCCCTTGTGGAGTTGATCTCAGCTCCCAGAATCCTACAGTAGGGAAAAAAATCATTCAGCTTGAGGAAACAGAATTTGTGTAGGTCAGATGTGAATGGAGAGGTGCAAAGAAGCACCCTCAGCTTGTGCTTCCAGGGGGTCACCTGGTCACTGTTGTCTTAGTTTTATGAACAATAAGGAAGAGTTTATTAGATTGAGAAAGGCTTGTTCATTTTTACTCTTGAGCTCCATGGATCTCTTTCTCTTTGTGACCCTCCCTATCAAAAACTAATTTTCTGATTTTGCCAATTCAATTCTGAAATCCAAGGCTTTCACTTCCTCCACACATCTAGCCCAATGTTCCCACTTGCACATTATTTAAAAAATGTAATTGGATCATATTTTCTCAGGCTTCTTTGGTGATTCTATCAGAAATGTGTAGGTCCCCATGGAGCTCTTCCTTATCTTTAGCAGGGACAAATAAGTCTGACTTTTCTTACTCTTTTTAGTGTGTTTGAATCTTGGAAATCAGGACTAATCTGTGACTGCTCAGTACCATTTTCCCTTCAACAGCGATTA
>VYZW01045703.1:22826-34760 GCA_013401315.1 Balaeniceps rex
TAAAAGGATTTTACTATAATATTCCAAAAGCTCACGTATTCCTTGCCTCCCAGATGTTGTAAATATTTCTTTTCTATTTGAACTGGTGTAGCTGGATGCTAGCTAAGCATTTGCTTTGCCATCTAATAAAAAGTTATTTTCTTGACAGCAAAAAGATACACTTCATTTCCAGAAATGCCCATCCTTTAATCCTAAATCTCCACTCTGACTGCTGCCTATTATTTCTTCTATCCTTCCTTCCTCCCTGAAAGAGCAACCCCAGGCATTCAGGCTGGACAACAGAGACACTCCAATGATGTGTTGTCTCTGTGGCATGCATGGGTACCACTGGCTGTAGAAACTGATGTTCCGTGATGGAAACACACCAAGGGCTCAGCTGTGGTCTGGAAGATCTCATTTTTTATCAGCACAACATATGCTTTGTCTGTGTTCGAAACCGTACCTGTGGAGTAGCATAAACCCTTTATGTACCTGCCTATGGTTTGGGAGAGAGGGGGAAAGAAGAGGTGAAAGCTTTTGATTTCCAGAATAGCAGCATTTGCTTAATCCTTTGCCTCACCTATGCATCATGTGATCAAGAAACAGATGCAAAGTAAAGGAATTAAATGTTTAGAGCAGATATGTAGCAAGTGTTAGACAAGCATTTCAGTTAATCATAACAGGATATTAAAAGAGTTGTCAGCATAGCAGTAATGATTACATATTTATAGAAATATCTTCATAATCAGTGATTTGGATTTAACCCTTGGCCTGGCAAAGCAAAACACCACCTAGTAAAGATGTATCCCAGGGTAGGATTCAGTGGCAAAGACCCTTTATTGGTGTCAGCACTTGCCCCTGACTCCTCTTATCAGTTTTCTGTCCAACCAAGGCGAAAGGTAGGATGGGCTCAACTCACTCTGCAGTTTTCCTCCACATGTTGACAGTCATTTTCCTCCATCCTTGAAGATTAGGATGACTGAATGTTTTCTGTGCAGGCCAAATATCCTTACAAAACTAAGTAGATCACATATTTCAATGGTTGATATGCTGCTTAGTCTCTTGGTAAATGCATTTCATAGCTCTAGAAGAACGTCTCCTTTTTGCTGCTGGTATCTTAAGCAAACCTATATGTTTGATGACCCCATATCTTTAAAGGGCTACATACCAAAGTCAGTCAGTGCCATCTCTCTCAACTCCAATTCAGGCGAGTGATCTTCTCTAGTGAGTCACATGTTATGTTTAGCCAGATGCTTCTGAATGTACGTAGCTACTGTCCTTTTTCTAACTGGAGTGAAGCAGTGCAATGAGAAATGCAATGTAATACGCTGAAAGATCCAGCATGTCGCTGGAAGGGCATAAACCAGCAGTGACCACTGTGGGGTGGATGGGAGGTTAGTGTAGTCTGAAGAGAAGCTTGCCACTCGTCCCATATAGGTAAGAACCAGCATGTATGCACACAGCTGTAATGGCAAATACTGCCTCTATGAGTTGATAACATGCCGCTTTCCTCGAGTTTCACTTCACCTGGAAACAGATTTCCCAAAGAATATAGACCTATACTTACATAGCAGCAGCTACCAAAGTTCAGCTTTCCGTGCTGGTTTCTGTGCTAACAGCAAACAGGACAGAAGTGGAAAAGTCACCTCACTTACTGCAGGCAGATACGATCCTTATTCTAAGTTATTTCCTAACTTCTGAATCAAGTGAGCTATCTCCAGAGAGGTGATTCATATCCCTACAAATTTTAGGTATTGTCCTCCATCATTGTATCAGCTGATGAATCCTAAAAAAGCACAGCAAAATTCAAGTCATATGTAATTTTAAGTACCAAGCACGGCAATCCTCTGAAAGGAAGTGCCTACACTCCCTACCTGGTAAATGGAGAGAAACACTTTCAAATGCCTCTTGAAGGAAGTTCTGTCTACCAAAACATCCTACTTCCCACTGCTATCTGTACTTACCTTTTGTGTGATGTGTGATTTACATTGCTTCCTCCTGAGATTCAAGAGACAAACATGCAGAAAAATGAACCTGTCATACAAAGCACTTAGATTTTCAACAGCAGCAACAATTAACAACAACCCTTCACCCCAGGCTGATCAAATTAGTCCATTTGGCTATTGGTGGCATTCAGCTTGAGCTAGACAACAGCACAGCTTCTGTATTGCATTTATCTATCATCATCTGTGCAAAGCAGAAGACACAGACTGATGGGTGTCTCAGAAACTGCTGTAGAAAGATGCTACACACATCCCTTAATTCCACTTAATGTGCTGCAGTGGGTCTGTTGTATTTATCCATAGATTAATGAAAAATGAAGTGGTGTTACAGTCCTTTTCCTTGAGAATCAATAAGGCTAACTTGGCAATGGCGTCCCTGATGGAGTAAGAACATTTGCAACGTCAAGGATGAAATATTTATGCTCCCATGGAAGACACTTCAGAAACAATCTTTTATTTACTCAGTGTTACCCAGATTTCCCTCTGACTTCACAGACTGAGATTTGAGCCTAAGTGATGTCCTAAAACATTACTCATTGGATATTTTTTCCTTCCAAATCTGGTCCCACAACAGCAAGGCTTCACAACACTTTGTTTTCTTCAGGGCGACTGGTAAATTAGGGGAAAAGAAGCTCAGGTACATACATATTACATACACATACATTTAGGCTTAAGCAAATGTGTGTATATGTGTTTGTATGCATAGTAAAATGTATGCATTTTAATTTATATTTGTCTCTAAGGAAGGAGTCCCATCCAGGCTTCCACCCAGCATGCATTTATGAATTAAAAAAACATTCAAATTAATTATATCTGTAAGGATTTTAATTCTTTTTTTTTTCACAAGTCTTCCATTTTATGCTATGTATCCTGAATTATTTCTTGCTTCTAAATCAGGAAAATAATCACCCTTCAAACTAGTTAAAGAAATTTTGTCATGTTCACAGTGAAGCCCACACTTCTTTCCAGTTTTTAAGAACTATATCACGGGTTGATTTTATTACTTCTCCAAGCAATAGATGTGTTGACAGTGTGATATACCTTACAGGTGATTTTCTGTGCCACTGAAATTGGGATAAACCTGAAAATCAAAACTTGAAGAGAAGGCTAAATAGAATATATTTTTTCTAATGCGATCAGAGATACAGCAGGGCAAAGGAAGTGTAAGCAGAGTAAATTGGCCATGAATCTCAGGACAGAACAATACTGAAGGGAGCAACCTTCTATCCTGTGTAGGGTAGCTTTAAACTACTGCTTGAACTCCAGGATCATCAAGCTTGGGAGAGTTTGGCATGAACACCATGTTTACTTCAAGGCAAAACGGAAAAGTTTTAGTGCCCTTCATGCAATGTCTGATGATGGTATCAGATGCATTGGTTGAATTAGCCATTTTTTAATATAAAAGTTCCTAAATTATTAACTTTTTCTAAAGTGATATTTGATGGGAAAAGTAATATCCGTATGAAGTATTAAGTGTTTCTTATGAAAGAGCTGTATAAATCTGACAGAGCATAATAATTATGCTGTCAAATATACAAGATTCCATTTTCCCCGAACTATCTAGACCACCAGATTTCAGAGACTTTCAGACTATCATCAGGATAGTAAGATTTATTTTGTCTTCAAAAGCTCAGAAGGCGCTTTTGCTGAAAACACACACATCTAACAGTTAATTCTTTTTTTTCCAGTACAGCTGCAGTTAGTTAGGTTTTGAATGACTGCTTTCTCTGATCACAGAGAGAAATGTTAACTGATGTTTACGCATTCTTGTGCTATCAGCTTGCCCAAGAGAAAGGGTGTTTGTGGTTTGCAGAAGACAGACTAGAAGAAGATCTTCACATTATATGCCCACTTGCAGCATTGCAAATCCCCACTGCATCTCTGGGTCCCTTCCCAACCCCCCTGCAGCCAATGAGATTCCTTCATTTGAAGTGAGAAGCCTTTTTTTGTGCAATAATGTGTTCAGGTAATGATGAAATTTTACATTTATAGTACAATTTAGCTGAGTCACTGTCATCCTTATTTAAGGAGAGTGTGGGCAACTAATACCCCAAGTTATCTATCCACCTTTATCCCACTGAGGAGTTAACATGTCCATCTCCAAAACTCCAAATTAGACATGGACAGATGCACTTTTATCAAGGACTGCCTAACTGGATTCCTAGATGAGTTACGGCAGCTATGGGAACTATCATTTTAAATTGTCTTGGATTTCTGTGTGTTAATTTTCAGCCAGTACATTGCATTACAGGAAGTTTTTGCGTTAACTATTTTAAGAAGTTGTGCAAATCATTAATTCCTTCATTTCTGTCATTTATATTGAAATTTAAATCGGTTTCCTACAAGATTTATCTAGAGGACTTTAATTTGTAAAGGTCTTCACAACTTAGTGACATACAATCTCTTCTCAGCCATCAAGGAAATGAAAGGGACATGCGTTTAAGTACTGAAATAAGGGCTCATTCTGAGATGAACCTGGAGCATCAGTTTTAGTTCAGCAGAGCTGAACTTTACTACCCTATCTTTGGCCTTGCTTCTGGACATTACCAGGCCAGTATAGCTAATATCTCCATAAAATTAGAAGGATCTGGTAAGCTCCAATCAAAATTTTCTTCTAGTAGACATTTGGGGTCATAAAAGCATAAGGCAGTACAGAAAATGTGAAGAGACTTCACTGAAGAAATGGCAGAAAGTCAACGTCTTCAGAAACTGCCCTCCAAGGATAAGCTCTCTTTTACTCTCCCTAAAGACAGTTCAATTTCAATAGCTAGAGATATCTCAGATCCTTCCAGGTTAATTACCATCTCTGAGCCTACAAAAGCTAACTAGTCACGAAATACCTACCGTATCAACTGCTTCATCATCCTCTATTTAACTTAATTGCAACTGAATTCTCATTGTACATAATGTTCAAAATACACAGTTCTCATGAGTATCACAAAATTATACATACATCAAATAAGAAGACATCAATCACATTTTAATTTCATGTTCAGGTAAATTTAATAAACCATCTCCATAAGATGACAGTTTGTGGGGCTAAAAAGAGTCTGAATTAATCTACTTCCTGCAGAGTAAAACCACTTAAGTACGTACACATCATGTCAGCATTTACAGAAAACTGTCAAATTGTCAGTTCCACTAATAACTTGACAAAACAATTTATGTTTCTGGAATTTAATGGTATGATTTTTGGTCTCTTGGATCTTGAAATTACACTTATTTAGATTAAAAATAGCAAGATAAAAGTCTCTACACTTGCCTTCAGACTTATTTAACAAAGCTTCCATCATGCTACAGTTTTCTAAACAATTACAATAATGGATATCCCTTCTTTCATATTAATTCACGTTGCAATTACCATTGCACAGTCAACAGTTGTTATTAATAACAGTAAATGTTGTCTTTTTTCCTTCTGTGTGACAAATGCAAGATCATCGTGAAAGCATGATAGGACACCCTTCATTGTCCAGCTCTGTAGAACTGGAAGGTCAAAATTTGCAATGGAGAACTTTTTAAGGCAATAAAACATGAAAGAAGACTAAGTGTGCGCAGCAGTGGTCTGACCGTAGAAGGCAAGATCTAAGACCGCATCTGCAGTAACTTGTTAAAACAGAGTTAATCTCCTGATCAGCCCCACTTACAGAATTTTGATTTGCATCACCACATAGCCTTAGAGTGTGTGAATTAGACTCCTTTAGCATGAAATCAAACCTCTCCAGCTGCTAATAGGCTTTCAGTTCATGGGACACCGTTAAAGCTGATCCAAAGTAAAAGTCCCTAAAATGTACAAGGTCTACATACTTTTTCAGCACCATTTCCCTCTACAGATCCACCCTTCTTGCACCACACTGCTTGCTAGTGAACAGCTTCTCCAAAATGTTTTCTTGAAAATTATACCACTGAAAGAGAGTGCACACTAGGCAAGAAGCAGAGCAACAGCGCTATTAAAACAACTTAGTTCCCATCTTGTCATGGCTGTTTGTGCGTGTCTGTGTGTGTGGGCGATTCCCAAATTGGTTCAGTCCTGAATCAGAGCAGGATAACTATATTTCAACATTTTTCATTAAGTGGAGAAAAATAACAGAAGAAAGGTTTTCTTCTGAAAAACTAAAAGCAAAGGTTTATTTCAAAAGCAATAATAAAAAAGAGGTAAATAGCTGAAACATTTAATATCACATGAAAAACTTCTAGACCATGTTATTAACACATAGGTGATGACAGGTTAGGACAAGATTCGGGCATGGCAAAATGCATCAGAAAAAACAATTCAGAGCAAGATGCTGTGTCACAACAAAACAGAGTTACATTTACCCAATAAAAGATTTCAGCCACCTTAAATCACCAAAAAAACACCAAAAAAAGTTTGTTTGCCATCTTTTAAATGACATTTTCAAATTAATGTCTCACTGGCAATGCATTATTTGTGTTGTGTTCAGTAATCCTACCAAGGAGCAGAAACAATAGTTTGTTACTTAAAGAGTCAATCACAAAATAGCAACAGGGAGTCTTTTGGAAATATCCCATAGACAGGCCATTTCTTTCTCAGAGGCTTAGGGAAAATGATTACCTTTGCCATCAGGAAGATGAGTTCATGACGCATAAGCTAAAATGGGTTAGGTTTGTTATGGGTGTTAGTCTGGATGAAAATGCTGGAATGACACTGGCTGATGAAAACTCATTCTTGAGGCAGTGCCAGAGCAGCCCTCATCCCGCTGGTGTTTTGAGGGGCCAACGGTGTCATGACTGAAAGGTTTTGTTGCATCTGCCAGCCAGTGTGAGAAAATCGAACAGGGCAGGTCCTCAGCATTCAGACCTGTGTCTCCATCCCACCCCCCCCCATCAGGGCAGACCCCGACCTGCATTCGGATGAGTGATGTGAGTCAAATAGCAGATCAGCAGGAGTGCTCCCTTCCTCGCAGGCTTCCCTACGCCTGTCGGCCACAGGCAGCGGACGGTCTTTCTTATGGATGGTCTTGCTGTTAATGGAGGACACAAGCATTTAGTTGCCAGCACAAAAAAGAGATAGCAAAAGTCAAATAGCTGCTGAGGCTTGGTGGGAAACTTGTAGAATATTAATTTTAGGGACACTTCTGCTGAAATATCATATCTTGAAGGAGGCTGAGCTATGCCTTCTTTTAATTATTATTCTTAATGACAACAGAAAGGAAAAAAAAGAGCTTTGTGGCTCAGAAGTTCATCTGCCCCTGCTGCTTACTTTCCTACCTGAAATCAATCATGTTTGATTCCAATTATTCCCCCAGAAATTAATTGTGACAATACCAGAGGAAAAGAATATTCTTTTCATTAAAACTTGGTGCTGAAAATTAGAGTAACTTGGTTTCACTTCTGATATTATCATTTATCCTTGAGGTGACTTGTACCTGATGGGGAAATTATTTTTTTCTTCCTCTTCACAGTAATTTTATCCAAAAACTAAAAATTATTATTCCCATCAGAACTTTCTTAAGCAATGTTTGACTTGTCAGCCAGAACCTCTCTGTGCTTTACCCCCTCCTCCAGGAGGCAACAGATACACATAATTGTGATGCTCAGTGTAGTTCCACTACTATAAAGGCTGGTAATGGTGTGGAGAGTCAGACCCAGTATTTTAATTATTTACTAAAATGCTGCAAAGAGTCTAGAGATGTGACAGCAAATGGCAGATCTGGCTGAGAAATACATGAACTGCCAAGCCACAAAATTCCCATTTTTCTGCAAATGCACTCTGTGTAATAATTACTAAACATATTGAGTCCTCCCATATATAAGAAGAGCTCTCTCTAATGGGAATGTTTTCAAAGTTCTCTGTGAGGCTAAAGTACATCTTTATGTCTGGGAGGATAACAGGACAAACTTCTTTTCCATTGTAGATAAAGAAGATGTGTTTTAAACTTGCCCAAGGGAAATTTCCAGCTGGCCAATTACTGCTAGCAAAGATCTCCTCTATAAAATGGTATTCCACTAGGGTCAACTGGCTACCAAATGTGTTTTCTAAAGACAGAAAGTACATAATTACTGAAAAGGACTTCTAGACCTTGCTGGCTGTTAGTGTTGCTAAAATAGACGTTTTTTGGGTAGCATATAAACAGAAACAGATGGGCTGGCTCTCAAGATCTAATTATCAGAAGAGGTTCCAGTGCTTGTTGTCTTTCCACTTGGAAAAAAATAAAGACCAATAACAACAACAAAAACAACAACAACAACAAAAAACCCCTAAAAACACAAAGAAAGAAAGCCTTAAATATATTTATAGAACTATATATGACTTGGCAACAGCCTCCAGTGTGTGGGTAGAAGAGGACAGAGGGAGGAAAGGGGCATATTTATAACCCCTCATGTTATGAGCAACCGTATCAAAAGCATGTTCGTAAATATTCTCAATCACAGTAGTGTCTTGAATAGCCTCAACTTCTTCAGAGTTACATTTCTCACTGATAAGGCCACACATCACCAGAAGGAGATCTGAATAGTAAAGCTTCCCAGCTAGAGGGTATCTCATGAGGTCTGCCAAGGGAGTGGATGTGACCAGAATGCAACTAATTATTCATATAAACACCTGTGTTTTTCAGCTGTTCTAATATTTCCTTCTGAGCATTTTTGAGCAAATCAGGAAATTTTCGTGCAGAGTAGTTCAAGAGCTCCCCTCAGGTAAACCAGAGCTGAATTTTTCCCTACTTCTGTCTGGAAGTTGAAGGGCAGAAAATTAAAGGATCCTTTTGCCTGCCATGCCAGGCTTTAAGGCTCCTGGGATTTGATTCCTTACAAAAATTAAAGAATCAGGCACTACAGTCATCTTGTGAACTAAAAAGGCAAAAGGTGCCAAAAATTCATAACTCCACTAACAGCTTAACACTGACATAGCAGATTCCATATGCTGCCTCCTGTAGGCATGGAGAGGAAAGGGAATAGCTAAAAGCATCCCTTTAAACCAACTAAACCTTTCATATTCACAGAACAAGCTGTGGGATCTCTCTTAACACTCATGCCTGACTTCAGCAAAATTTTTGTGTGCTTACGAAACTGTGGCTAGAGCAACTTCTTGCAAGATGGATGCTGATGGTTAAATGATGCCTATGTATTCCTTAACTCTCTTGTACCACATACAACTTCCCCATCCCTCCCAGTATCATAGGCAAAAAACAGGCTTCCAAGATATTTAAAATCAAACCTACACTTTGAAAAAGTCCCACTCTCCTTCTTTCAAGTAAAACTAGACCAAAAGATGGAGCAGCACAAAATCAGGAATTAGCGTCTATGCTGAGATATGAAACAAGGATGAAAAAACTCAAAAAGAAAAAGCAAACATCACGAAGAAGGAAATTGTGTGTCATGTCACTGCATTCAACTAGTGGCCAAGCAAGAGTCTGGTGATGTTTTTAAAAATGCGCATTAGGAATAATTTCACCATTTTATTCACTGAATTTCCTGTAAATAGCAGACTACATCAGCTTGCTCATGCTGAGAATTTTGATGGCAACACTGCTAAATACCACTTTACTTGTTGTTTTGTCAACATCTCCATGTTCCACTTTATTACTCAACCCGAAAAATTGCTCCAAGCAAAATCTCAGTTTCTCCTTCATGTCCCAGAAGTTATTTTACACCTGTCTTTTTTTTTATGGGACTCGTTGGTCTTTGTCAAATAAAAGTTTTAACTATGGGGGGAAGGGAGGAAAAAGAACTCATATTTTGGAGGTCCTTCCATGGAGGTCAAAAGATACAAGCGTCCATTGGAAAAAAGCTCTATTAAAATTGTATGTTTGGGAGAAGAGAGGAATGATACAAAGTTTTTGAAAAGTTGGGGCATTTTCCCCCTAAGGCCCTAATTTTATTGTTTCCAATGGCAAGATTTCCAGCTGCATTCAAGACACAGGAGCAAAGCCAAACAGAATACAGAATGTGGCTTTCTAAAGCCTGTGTGGTCACTATCATCAAATGCTCTCGATATGCTTTGCCCTTTGAAATCCCTTTTGGGTCTCCCAGAAAGGCCAAACTACTTTCAGGATGAAAAACCTTGATAAGTTTATGAAAGAAATTAAATGATATGGCTGCCTGTGATTCCAGGGGACAGCACTGAGTGACCTAAAAGTCTCTTCTGGTTCTAGTTTTATACCTTCCTATGGAAATACCTTATTTTACAGACACTTAGTAGGATTCAGAAGAATTTGCCTTGGAGGTCAGGATATGTCCATCAGGCTGAGAGAGATATCAGAGGAACAGGCCAGGATATATTGTGGCTGGGAACTAGATATGTGTTTTAAGATCCTTCTTAGCCAGTTAAGGTGATTTCAAACACATAATACAACTCTAATGAGCCTTAGTCATCTAGACAGTGTGACAATAACACGCAGGCTCAAATTATAACCAGGCAATGGCATGTATAATGTATGTAAGATCACAGCGGAAGTAAAGATAGGTTTGTATGACCACAACCTAGCTCCACATATGAGCTGAGTTTTCTGGGTTCAAGGCAGCTTCAGAATAGAAGCCATGCAGGTTTGGGGGGTTAGTGCAGTCCAGACAGCAGCAAAAAAAAGGGGGGGAGGGGAAGAAAAAAACCCCAAAACTGTGCATTAGCTAATCCTACTACCTGATGGTATAATGTTAATTTCATCAAAAGCTACTCTAAACACAGATGTGAAGAGCAAAGTTATCAATGCAGAGAGTGTCAAACTACTATATCCCACCTTGACTTCTACAGACAAGATCAGGTTCAGAGATGCTCCTCCTGTGTCTGTGGCAGCTGTATGCTGGTGGTCCTCTGATAGAGTTGCAATGGGGAGTATATATGGTGAAAGAACAAAAGAAAGGAAAAATATTCTACTCCAAGGTCTGTTTGAGCAGTTCCCCCTTCCAGCTGGATGAAGCTGGGAGGACATCATTTGCTAGACATTCATTTTTTCCACCTCATGACCATTCAGACAGAGCTTAGCATTAATACATGCTTCAGTAAATCCAACCCAGTTCGATTTCCCATCTGAAGAAATAGCTAGATGACACAAAATAAGCCAAGGATGAAGAATCATCTTGTCTGACAAATTCAAGTGCTCCTGACCGAAGCTTGAGCACCACTTTGGAGTCATTGTCTACAGCTTGGACAAATCATAGCAGCTACTGCCTCAGTGAAGGAAAAAGACACAGAAACAGCTGAGAATGGTGCCATCCCTTGGCTGCTGCATTGTTTTTCAGAAGCTAAGAATTTGGCCCAAAATCTTTTTTTGATAGAAATTACTCCCCTGCTCTCTTCCAGCTCATTTTTCTTTCTCTCTTTTTTTCTAAGATGAAGCTGCAATAGGTGTTATTTGTGAAATTACAGGTTCACTGGGATGGGGAAGCCAACCCTAATAACTATCCTTCAAGAGCAGACATGCTGATCGAATCTGCCCTGTTAAAAAAAGAAGGAAGCTACTTGCACATAGGAGCAATTCCTGGGGCTGTAAATGGGTAAAGACACTTGGGGAAAATTGAGTTTAATTTGTCAAGGGAGTTATTTGTGACTTGCTTCCTGTCCATGCCAATTGGGCAGTACTTGCTACATTAATTGCTGAACACAAAGTACTGCCATCAAAAATTCATTGATGCTATTGTTTTTTCTTTTTTTTTCTTTTTCCTGGCACCTGCTGCTCCTCCTCCACCACTGGCCTTCTGAGTCTCAAGGCTTCTTTCACCACCTCTTTGGCAGCAGTAGCTGGGATACTGCTGCCAAAGCACACTGGATTTAAACAGGCATGCCAGCTGGATGTGCCAATGCCATCTCAACCTGCTAATCGTATCTTGCTTGCAACGTGGAGTTCAGGAATTCATTTGCAGACAGCATAGCTGGACAAAGATACACCCAAATCTTGTTACGCAAAGGAAGGGTGGGCTGGTGACTCATCAGGGTATACAACAGGTCATGGGTTGTCTCAGGTATTTGAAACTCCGCTTTCAGACCACTTCTACTTATTAG
>VYZW01045704.1:1291-37267 GCA_013401315.1 Balaeniceps rex
CTGGTTGGATGATGCTGCATACCAGAGTGCCCAGATGGGCTGACTGCACAGACATATTCAGGCTCAAATGTACCCAGCCCATTTTGGAAGCAGAAAGCAAGCCTTACCAGAGGAGGAAGATAAGGAAGTGAAAGGCAAGGAACTCATGAGATATGGATCAACAAGGTAACACCGGGAAACAAAGATGGAGATACTGTTAATATTAAGTGGGATAATCTTCATGCCCAGAAGGATTAAAGTTTTATAGTGATGTTATAAGAAATACAACAAACATGGCACACTGTAGGTATGCACTGACTTGCCTCAGAGCATCACATTTGTTGTTGCATAGTCTAATCTCTGTAGCCTTTAAGCCTGAATCATTTTCCATTACCATGGAAGTTTGTGGGAAAGCATTCAGAATCTGTTTTCTGGCCTCTTCTTACAGAAGGTATGTTCCTGATGAGGGGAAGGGTACTGTGCCACATGTTCAAGAATTACTTTCCAAAGAGAGATGTGGTCCCAGTTTCTTAAAGATACTCAGATACTTATTCAGGTGCATCACAGAACCTCTTTCATAGGCTAGGCTTCCTAAACCCCATGAACATTTTACTGAAATTAAGGCTATGAATGGTGAACTATTGTTAACAAGACTTTGGATGACAAACTACCTAAATTACTTTAAAAAATTATAATCCGAGAGTTTACTGAGATGACAATAAATTCTGACTTTCTAACAGCATTAGGATAGATTGAACTTTTACACTTCTGTAAGGAGTTATCTGTGTGTACAGAATAAGCTGGAATAATCTTGAGGCATGACTTCCAAAGACAATGAAGCTAACACAGTCATAGCATAATAGCTGGCATCATCCCTTCCCTTTCTCTCCAATTTACTGCCCATTTTTATCCAAAATTATCAGAGGAATGGAAATCTCAAAGACCCAAGGTTCTTGCAAGTTTCAGGAATAGTAGGAGAAAGAAAGGGAAAAATCTGAATTGATGCCCTCATATGTGAAGGGAACACATAAACTTGAGTGAAACAGTTAGAACTCCTGTTCTGTAAGTCTTCCCACAGGTAGCTCATGATCAACTGTAACATACATCACTTCTTGCCCAGACCATGAGAAGAAGATACCAGGAGGAACATGGGGGTCCTGGCTTACCGCAGCAGGAATGAGATTATTCTCATGAGATCCCAGTGAGATNTTATTCCTTGGTTTAAAAAAAAATATTTATTTTAATCAAAAAAGCATCACTCAAACATGCAGGTGGAATACGTCAGAGGGATGTCAGCAGAAAACGTTTAACTCTAATGCTAGAATTTTGTTCTTCCACAGACTGTAAAGTAGAAGTTCCAGCTAAAATGATTAAAAGAAATGAGAAAAGTGAAGCAGCTGGTGAAAGAGGACAAAGTCTCTGCCTCAAGTGGTAAAGGCTGTGGCCTTCAGGGGACAAAATGGCTCCTACTACAAATGAGTGTCTGCTGAATTTAAAGCTGCAGAGCACTGAGCACAAAAGCATTTTACTTTCAAAACTGTCATATCAAACAAACTATATCTGTCATGTTACAGGTTAAAATGTTTTGCAAGATTAACAATTGGGCAATGGACATGGAAGGTACTGAATAATCATTTGTATCTGTACTTTACTTGTCCTTTGTATTCAGCCTGTACAAATGCTGAAGATCAATAACCAGTATCACAGCCTGAAGAAAAAAGAAAAAAGAGAAAAAAAAGAAACCTAATATAGAAATAGCTATAACAAAGTACATGGTGTGTACACTGCATGTTACTAGAGTAAATCGGAACTCAGCATTTAGGTCTGTGAGTTCCCACAATTTTACCACACTTTCATCATCAATTTCACCATCAGACTTTTGCAATTTCATGTTATACTTGACACATTACAGCCTGAATATACAAGCTAGAGGATCCCACTTACATCTCTTACGTATGGAAAGAGAACACTCCAAATGTCAGGGAATATATATACCCTAACTTGTTCTTTTTATGGTAGCAGTTTGTGTCTCCCACTATCATCTTTTCATGGCATGAGACATAGTGTATATCCTCCTTGGCTTAGCATTGGAGACTATACTTGTGCAACCTTTACTTCTTCATCTGTTACTGTCTCATTGCAGGGTCTTAAGTCACATATTCCCCTTGGTGCCTCAGTTTGTCCATCCAAGGAAGTCAGTGGTACAAGAAAATGTGCAATGGGCACAACAGATGCATTTGACAGATAAGGGGAGAAGGTTTACTCATGAGCTGGGGCAGTCCAGCATTAGGTAGAAAGTTCTGCAGCAGAAATCTTGCTCACAGAAGAGGGATATAAAATATAGGCACAGTAAAGAAATATATGTGCTGTGGAAAACTCGATTAGGAAGGATACTTGGTAAGTTATTAAGGCACTTAGCTAATATGTTCTCCCTCTTCAAGAAGAAACTCTACTACCACACCAGAGTACTTAAGCACTCTCATGAATGCAGAATTGGGTTCTCTCAGGTTCCCTGTTATGCTTATTTCCTTTTCCTTCATGTGGAGCATGCAGGAATGATTGTGAAAGGCAAAGGACTACAGGAACAAGGATAGTGTACAGTTACAGGCAAGGTTCTGCCCAGTGTGAACAGTGAGGCTCTACCCAAGTTGCCTTCCTTCCACTGTTAGGACTTCCTGAGGACTGTGAAGTTGAGCCAGAGCAAAAATTGTTGCAAAGAGCATAGTCTTTTCAGCAGGAAAACACCAGTACATTGCATGCAATCATATATTCTAAAGGATGTATTTAATTTACTGTTAAAGCTCTGAAAAATCAGTCTCTGAAAAAAGAGGACCACCTTTCCCACCCCAAAATTACAGAAAAACTACAGTGATAAATACTCCTTTTTTGTTTAGGGAGTCCCTGTAATTTAATGGATATATCCTTTTCCTCCCTCCTTCAACCACCTTTGCTTCAGCTTCAAGTGAGTCCCACATGTGAACTGTTCAAGGCACTGGAAGTCTAACAACATCACAAAAAAGAGACAGAAGGTCTGGGGTAGGAGGAGGAGAAAAGGCAGATGTGGCTTGACAAGTGATGAGGAAATAGGCTTTCAGGACACGTAAACGCAGGACAGCTAAGCTGACACTCTATCCCTGAGAAAGAGAAGGAAATCCCACACCAGCCAGAGAACAGCATTACTGAGTCACTAGAGCATATAGGAGTGACCAGCAGGCATGCTGGTATTTCAGAACAGGCAGACTGAAGTCATGAGAATATGAAACACCATCTGAGAGGAGGCATTCTGCACAAAATGCAAGGAAATCTCCATGGAATCAGCTAGGAGGCATGTCAGGAGCATGACCAGCAATGCTGGCTGGAGTTCAAAAGGTTCGGCTCCACATCACAAAAAGCATCCAAGTGTTACAAACAACTTTGGTCCTGTGTGTGTATCGTAAGCTAGTTTTATATTAAAATTCCATGATTCTCACCCACCCCTTTAATCATGAAACGGTGACCTCCCATAGCACCTACCATGTGAGGTCATGAAGAACTCTGCACTCGTTATGACACCCCTGTGAAGTGTTACCTTGACAGATAGAGATCTGAAAACCAAAGGCTGCATGCTGAAGGTGATGCTGCAAATTAGTACGAGATCTTACAGCTTCCCAAAGTGACTCTTTAACTACTAACTCAGATTTCTCTCACTGTTGCACTGGAAGAAGAAGAGCTCTTCCTTTGTTCTTGTTTCCTGGCCTTCACAAGCCAGTTACAGTAAATTAACAGAGCCAGAAAAGAGGACCTGGGCACTATCAAGACCACGGCAAATTACTGAGTGCTTTACAGCCCTCTTTCATTGCATTTGAAAAGAAGGGTCATTCAAACATTATCTAAATGACAGGCAAAACAAGTTTCTGGAGACCCAGACAGCTCAACAGCAAACAAGGCTCTCTGAACAGGTGGCATGGTATCTGATAAGAGAAGGGGAAAAGAAAAAAAAAAAAAAAGAAAGTCAATATGTGAGGCTAGATCTTGATAATCCATCTTAACAGTGCTAGAATACCCTTCTCAAGGCCTGATTCTCTATTCCTAGCAAATTCTTGCATTACTAACAAATGCAATTTAATAATAAGCTTCACAGCACACAGTGTTTCTCCTAAAATGCTGGGCACTGATATAAAAAAGCCACATCATGAATTCAGTTTCTCCCAAGTAACAGTAAGTTGCTGTAGGACAGCAAATATCTGTCCCACAATTTCAGAGAGAAGCTTGAAACAAGAGCTGGCTGAAAATTCAAACCAACTCCTTTTCATGAGAAATAACTAAATAAACCTTCAAATACTGTTTTTATTCTGGGGAAAAATGAGAGAGATTTTTCCCTCTTAAACTCCTGCCTCTCCCCAAAGAAAAGAGGTGTATGGATACTTAACTCACACGACCATGAAGGAAAACTACGACCTTCTGGCTCTTTCTTCTGCACTGCAAGTAATGATCTGTATCTTCCAAGGCTATGCTTGGAGACGTGGAATGCTGCCAGACAAATATAAATTTGGTATTAATGAACAAAACCCTGCTTTCAGGTGTAGAATAGACGGAATCAGAGCATAAGAATATGGACAGAATCAGGGTGTGAGATAAATCACAGTTCCAGTTTGGTTATATCAAAGGACATGGCTATCTGCAGGACTCTTCCTGCTGTCTTCATTCAGCCTGGCAAGCTTACTTTAGCAGCTTGCTGAATCGCAGTGTAAGTACTTATCTCTGAGCATGAGCATGGCTGGCTCACGGGCAGCTGCATGTCTGAAGTTGACCATGTACTTAAAAATCCCATCAAGTAGGTCTTCTCAGAGTAAGTAAAGAGAATCATGCTTTGGGGTTCACATATCAAGCAATTTCTGGTATCTTCTTGAGAGGATGAATCCTTTAACACCAGCATTTGCAGTTACCTGGCAGGAGATGATGGCCAGGCCTCTGAACTTCCTTTATGGGGATAAAGGGAGGAAGCAGTCCAGCACTGCTTTACATTGACACAGGTTTGTTGAAGTACACTTCAATAATACAGCCATTTCTGGCACCACGGTGCATGGCTAAGTCTGTGTCGTGGTTTAGCTCCAGTCGGCAACCAAGCACCACACAGCCGCTTGCTCACCCTCCCCCCTCCGGTAGGAGGGGGGAGAGAATCAGAAGGGCAAAAGTAAGAAAACTCGCAGGTTGAGATAAGAACAGTTTAATAACTGAAATAAAATAATAATAATAATAATAATAATAGTAGTAATAAGAATTGCAATGAAAAGGAGAACGAGAGAGAGAAACAAAACCCAGGGAAAAAAAACAAGTGATGCAACTGCTCACCACCCACCAACCGACACCCAGCCAGTCCCCGAGCAGCGATCGCTGCCCCCCAGCCAACTCCCCCCAGTTTATATACTGAGCATGACGTCATATGGTATGGAATAGCCCTTTGGTCAGTTTGGGTCAGCTGTCCTGGCTGTGCCCCCTCCCAGCTTCTTGTGCACCTGGCAGAGCATGGGAAGCTGAAAAAGAAAGTCCTTGACTAGCCTAAGCACTACTTAGCAACAACTAAAACATCAGTGTTATCAGCATTCTTCTCATACTAAATCCAAAACACAGCACTATGCCAGCTACTTGGAAGAAAATTAACACTATCCCAGCCAAAACCAGGACAGTCTGTATTTGTAGATAGAAGAGGGCCAGGACACGGTTTCAAATACTGACCACGTTATTTAAACTGTTGACATGCTTTCTCCCAGACAGTGCCTGGGAATGGCGGGTGACAACAAGAACCAGGGGTGGTTCCCAGTAGGCAGACTGCAATCTGTTCAAATCTATTTTGGAAAGGAAGAAAACCTAGTTGCATGGATGTGAGCCGTGCCATGCCATTTTGCATAAGAGACAGAGAACAGATCCCATACATTTTACACAGCAGCACAGCTGTAACTTGTCTTCTAAAATGTAATCTTATGAAAGGACTATGGTAACTACAATAAATTGTGAGAGAATGATCTAGAAACATTTCTCAGGCCTCTTCCAGGTTTCAGTTATCCAAGGTGCATGTTGCACTTGTCCTTCCCACCCACCTTCCCATGCCCCCCCAAAAAGGAGAGCTGTACAAGCCAAAATTCTCATTTTTAGGTTGTAGGTTGAAAGCTTGTACGGAAATCTATAGTCTGAAATATGTCTAAAGTAGTTGTAAGATATTTCAAAAAGTGAGAGAGTAGGAATGAAAGCTGAATTCAGCTCTAGCAAAAGCAATCACTGGTTGATTCTAGGAATATCTAGTTCATTGACTCTTACACCTGGAGCTGTAAAAAGTTTTCAGAGTATGAAGCCATAACCAGAGACTAGAAAGAGTTGTCTTCCACTCAACACTAACGCCCAAGGCTTTACCTAGACTAATAATATGAGGTCGGGATTTTCAAAAAGCTGTCAGACAACCAAGTCCTGCTAACTCTTTGAGGCAGTATAACATGTACCGCCCTCCATTTCCTTGGAAATCCAACCCTCATCACTCAGCCAAAGCTGCTCTGGTGTTAGACTCCGGGCATTCACCTCAGACACTTCCTGGTGCCTCCTGCCTTGAAGAAGAATGTTTTCTTAGGTACATTACTCTTAATTCCTCCAAATCCAAAGGATTTCAAACATCACTCTAAAGAAATAGCAAAAAAAAAATTGTTTTTTAATATGGGAAAGATGACATTAATTACGTACTCAGCCTGAACTAGTTACTCCAGTCCTACTAATTGTTGCTTCATGAACTGTCATTGCTGCTGCTGTTCTGTTTCTTACAGAAATTTATAATGCATCTTCTTTTCTACCCAAAATTTCCTCTTCTTCAAAGAGGGAAGTCATCGCACTACCACACCTGCTTTGGCTGCTTTGACTCCAATACATGTCCTAGTTTTTTGGTCTCTTCAGGAGAAAGGGATTAAAGAAGAAACAGCAAGATACGAAAAAAAAACCTCTAGAGCCAACAAGGGAGCCTGGGGCATTGAAAAAGTGAAGAGGTGTCAGTAGAACAGTTCAGCAACGATTTTAAAGACAAATACAACAGCATGGTCAGATAATAATTCAGGCCCAACTGGAGATGTTTTCTATTTGTGGGAGAGTCTGGTTCCCAGCACTGGCTAAGTATTTCTGGAGGGACAAAACTCAATGACTGGACTGAAACGTTAAGCAAGCCAGGGACTACTGTGTGTAGATCCAAAACCTTTCCAGGCACCTCTTACTGGGGAGTTAGCCATCCACGTAGACAGAGTCTGTAGGGACATGGGAGGACTGGGATCTACCCTCAAGCAGAAAGATGCCAGTATCATGTTGAGAAGCCAACACAGGATCTGTCCTTTGTCTGCTCAAGCTACCGTGTGCCCTAAGCCTGTTAGTGCATAGGCACTAAAGTCATTGCACTGATTTTTAGTACAATGAGGAATAACAATACTACAATACAGCAATAACACTGTAGGAGATTACTACTTGCATAGCGGACAGCCTTCTGTAAATATACTGAGAGACAGGTACTTCCATGCAGAACTGCATTCATAGTATTTAGTCAGTCAGACACCTTACACTTTCTGTCATTTAAACATACACTGCTTTGAAATCAAGAAAAAGGCTTTCTAAGATGTCTTACTGCTCAACCAGAAGCTCTAGGCTCACTGCTGAGCATGGCTTCATAGCACATGTTATAAAGAAAGTCAGAGCAGGTATCTGAAGATTCATTCCTTTCCTGCCTTTAAAAAAATCAACTCTCTCACCCCCACCAATGACACTAGAGTTATCCCAATTGCTGTTTTCTGTATAAAAATCTTTTCCCTTTCTTTTCCTCATGCTTAGGCATGTTGGAGGCTGCCATTCCTAGATTCACCTCTTCTCAGCTCACCTCACCACTGGCAGTGCTCTTTTTCCCAAGAATGGGAGTGGAGAGGGATCTGTGCATAACTATCAGCAGACACAGTCTTTCAGCAGCTTAGCTCAAATAGCTATGAAACCCAAAATGTCCTCTTCCTCTCCAGCAGAAGGGGAAAAAGAGAAAAAACATCTATTTATGGCTACCAATCCAAAGGTCAATGAAAATAATCTCATTTGCTTCCATGGGTTTTGGATTAGACCCACAGATCTTTATTTTTAGGTATGAAAGGATCTATTGCTGGCTTCTTAAAATACACTGTGACTGACTCCTCTGTGGGACAATCTATGGGACAATACTCCTCCCCAGCCTTTGCTGCACTTTGACAATGAAAGGTCCTTTTTAAGTTTTGTCCCGCACACACTCATTTTCCCCAACACACACTAAATACTTTGTTTAGAATGGTTTTCTGGAACAACATTTCTTTCCCTTCTGTGATGAAAAAGTCTTCAGTCTCCCTTCTCATAGCCCTCCCTTGTACAGCTGAGCATCTGAGTCTACTGCATTTACCCTGTCCTCTGGCCATATAGCTGGATGTCTCTGTGTGAGTAAGCCATCACAGCCATGTATGCCAGTTGTAATGTACTCTGCAAACCACAATGTCCAAAAAATTTGCGATCTTGCTCAAATTGTTCTCACTGCCAGGAATCTCCTTGGACTTCTGTTGTGCTGGATTGGAACAAAAGCACCAGGTCAATAGCAGCCCTAACAAATTAGGGCCTGTTTTCTTTTCGTTAACTGTTTAAGGAATTTGTTGTGTACTGCAAACAACATAGATGACGAACTTTATCAAAAAGTATCTTCCCATATATGAGAACATACTTTTCCAGTCAAGTAAATATGCGTAAATAAGGTGCTGCTGTGGGAAGTCACCCGAGACTTTAAAACTAATCCATATTCTCCCTACCGTGGCTATCTTGCCAAATGGAAATTAGACACCCTGGGACAATTTTTGAAAACAACGACCATGAGCCTCCAGAGCATCTAAATAACATCTGAAAGGATTTAAAGATTTGCTGTAATTATAGTGGACAATAAATATCTGAGCAGATTTCTGTGGGACAGGAAGTGCTCATATTGGTAGCTGCCCATGATTATATAGCCCATTCTTTCCCTTTTCAGACTGAGTGCTTAATGTGCACCAAGAATTTCTGACCATTAAATACACTATTTCAATTAAAACTGCACCAAGAGTGGAAAGCACAGTTTATGCCGAGGTAGTTTATTCCAATTTGGTGAAAACAAATAAACCAAATATTATAAAGTACTTAATATCAAGATAATTACACAGTGTACCAGGGTCTTATGACTGGAATAAAAATAACTTCAAGCATCCTCCCAACTTAATTGTGCTGTTTATGCTGTTAGCAGAGACAAGGTTTTAGTTTCCATGCTACTCTGAGTCTGTGGATCAGTCTCATTTTCAACAGCGGCTATCATGCTTAAGGAAAACTTCCTTTCTCATAATGCCAAGCTAAAGTCAGCTCCCTGTCCAGTCTTCCAGCCCTCCAGTATGTAAAATGTGTATTTTTTCTCCCGTACACATTCTGTCAGACCGCATTCCTACAGTTTGAGAAAACAGTATACAAGCTAAATCAAAGATAATCCAAAAGTACTTTCATAATGAACTCTTTTAAACATATTTTACACTGGGGATGGGACTGAAGCATTTCATTGCAAATAGAGTATTAGTTCCTTTTCTTATTAAAGAAGTTCTGAGCACCAACCAGCATTTCCTAGAGTTTTGAGTCATATTTTACTCCTGATGAAAGGATCAGAGATGCAATTATTATTGAGCAATTCTTGACAACTTTCAGGAATCTCAGCACCAAGAAAACTGAGATTAATGGGTCTGTTCTGAAACGTGCTAGGACAGCTGGATGTTACACAGTAAAAAGGGATCTGTTCTGATTAAATGAGGACATCTGGTCAGCTTCCTGCTGGAAATGATTGTTCTAATTTTAGTAACAATAAAAGCAATCCAATATATCTAGAAGGCAGATACTCAAGAGCCAGACACTGAGTATTGAAGACTGGATGTCACCTCAAAAGGAGACCAGTAGCAAAAGCCATCATCCAATGTCAGGGAACAAGATGAGATCACAGCAACCTCCTGCCTGCAGTCCCAGCTTTTGCTACCACTGGTACAGAAAGCGAAGCTCCTCTGCAGGAAAGCTACTGCCTTGCCTCTTCCTCTTCCTCCCTCACTCTCCCTTCTCAACACAGCTTCCTGTGGAGCAAAGACTCAGGAGACTTCAAAAGGCATTTGTAATACATCTGCCCATTTCAGTCACATCACCAGGGTCCTGAGTCCTTGAGACCAATGGGGAAAAGCTTTCAATCCCTACAAACTTTGAATTTTTAATTATGTCCACATTTATTTTCAGGAAAATCCAGATCTACCTATTTTTAGGTGTACTGCACTTAAAACACAGGGAGCCTGACAAAGTCCCACTACTGGTGGATGTATGAGCACAGAGGGAAGTGATTGCAAGGAAACATTTAGCCTTCTTCACTGCAACAAGCCCATGTGCCAGGTCCTGGGGCCCAGGCCATAGTGGGTATTTGGCAAAAAGACCAGCAATATCATAGTGATTTACAATTCACCTCCACAAAACCAGCAGCCACCCCCTCCGCAGCAGAAAACAGCAACTCCATAGGGACTGATACTGCAACAGTAAAATTTCCTTTCGATAGGATGGCACTACTTCTTCTTAGCATGGATGGCCCTGAGTTCCTCCTTCCTGATCCCACTGGGAAATCCTCAGCAGGACTAGGAACTTTGTCCATAAATAGATTACACTGTAATTATATTATTTATATTTATGTCAGATCCCCTTCGAACCAAGGGAGCATAAGAGAAGACTGACTGTAACTACCCACAATTTGCATTGTTAATTATTATCAAGTGGCTTAAATCCAGAAAAAGAGAAGTCATTTGAAAACATGGAAAAAAAATATAAACAGGAAAGCTAGTCAAGAGGAAGAGTTATTCCATCTAGCGCACAGACATGACAAGCAGGGACAGTATGAATTAGAGCCATCTCAGATCGCCTGTGGGTGCCCTGCGAGTACTAAGAGCAAAAACAGGACTCATAACACCAACATCTGACTTCCAAGACTCAAGGCTGCATAATCTTCTTCTGGCAGCTGCAAAAAGAATCAGAAATAAAAATAAATATTAGCTAAAGCAGGGGAAAAAGCAAAGGAGAATCTCAAGGACACCGAAATATTCTTGATGTCTGGGAGAGGCACTACTTATTTATGAATAAGGGCTTTCTGGATTATTGTAGAACTGCAGAGTTATCACCAGTGACCAGCACCCATTGCGCTCAGAGGTACCTAGACAGAAGAGAGGTGTGCTCCCTGGTTCAAAAATGAAAGCATCAGCACATGTAGGTGAACAGATGGGAAAGGATTGTGAGGGCCTGCTTCATCTGCAGTCTTTGCCTGCTGCCAGGATCAATCCAGCTAAATATCTTTTGAAAACAAAACAAAAAAACCCAAGCCCCTTCCTTGATCTATGCTTTTATTTCGGTTTGTAGGAAAAAAAATGTCACACTGTGTTGGTCAGCACTGACACTGGGTCTTCTCCACTCAGAAACATTAAAATTCTCAGAAGCTTGGAGCCACTGATACTGAGACTGCAAAAAAGGGAAGAGAATGGAAACAGGAAAATCTCCTCATAGCCACATACATAAATAAGCATAGCATGCAGCACAACAGGACTCCATTTAGTTTCATGCTCCAGGGATCACTTGTCCATTCACCCTACTCTTCAGCCTACTCCAAATCCCAGTGTCCTGCTCAGGAATCTAATTAGGTCAGATCTTTACCACTGCTGGGCCAGTCCAAGCCACCCACAGAGGACAGGATCTCCAGGTAACAAGAAAGAAGAGGTCCTTTGAACCTCTGTTCTGTGTGGTAGGAAAATAAGGAAATAACAGCAGTCTCATCTTGCCTGTCTGTTGCAAGCCTAAGAGTTCATGCTAGTATCTGTGGAGAGAGTAATACTTTTTCATAAGTATTTCATAAGGTAACATTATTCATGAGGTCAATAGCAGCAAGGCCAGATCATGAAAATGGCAAAAGTGGAAGACAAACAGAGTTCTGTAACAGGCAATCCTTTCCCTTGGACAATGCTGTAATACCATATCTCTCCTTATCTTACCAAATATGTCACAAATAAACTTTATATTTGAAAAAACGCAATCCAGTTTGGTGTTCTTTAGTGCTTTGACTGGGTCAATGCTACCTTTGCATTTGCACAGACCTTTCCTTTTAGTTAAAAAAAAATGTGATTTCTAGGTAAGTTTTCTAAAGCTGGTCTGTTTGGAACAGATGTCCACTAATACCCTCCTAGAAACCTTCCCACCTCTTTCCCTAGGGAATCTTTTAAATTTATGTTCCGCTGGAGAACTTTGAAGGCATATAATCTTAAACCACATCCCCTGGCAAGCTACCAGCTTGTTAGCTACCAGGATGTTAGCTATAAGTAGACCTTCTCTCAAATGACCTAGCACAAATTTATACCTGGTGATGGGAAGGGTGAGAGCTTGCATGTAGAAATACCTAACTGAGCTGGAGTTGAAACCTTGTTTCTTCTTCAGATAGTAATGTTCATCTGCATAAAGCAAAGTGTCCTGATATTGTGCACTGGAATTAGAGGACTATCATGATGATTTGAAGCCAGAGCTGGGTAATTTTATATTTCATGTCCTTCCCAGGAGCCCTCAGAAACTCCTTAGATGGAGCACCAATACAGCAGACGCTTTGTGACTAACAAAGAGAAAAGTCAAACAGCCCCAAAACTCTGAATATGTGATAAGAAGCAATAAATGGAGAATAAACATGGGGAATAGACAGGGACTTTGAAGAGACAGGCTGCAAAAGAAACACGTCTCTAATAACAAGGGGTGTCAAACTCAAAGTGATTGTGAGAAGCAGGAAAGACTGAAAAACTTGCTGAATCTCATTTGTAAGGTGATCTGAAAGTTGAGTTGCCGAGTCCTGTCTTAGGAAATATGGCCCCGCATTTCATTCATATTCCTCCTATCCTTTCACAAATGAAAAGAGACACAGAAGGTATGGCAAAAACATCTAAGCAATGTAAACAGGCTGAACAGGCCCCATCCCCTTTCCAACAAGCCTAATGTGAAAGAACAACAAAGCATATGGGCATTGGTGTAAGTGATGTACCTAGAATATCTCTATCATGAATGAACATGAAAATTCCATTGTAAAAAGATACCATACACACCTGCAAAGGTATCTCCTTCTTTGCATACAGAGGGCAAGGTGCCTTCTGATGCCCTCACCTCCTATTCCTTTCATGATACACGTTAGGGCAGCAGAGCCAGTAAAAAATTAATTCATGTCATTTCATCAGAACATCTTACAGAACTGTGTAAGACTTTCAGATGATGCTTCAGTTCAGGTTACTCAGGCTGAACATGGAACAAGAATAACTAATCACCCGCTGAAGACCTCAGACAACATCCTCTTGGGAGGACAATGTCCTGCGACAAGAGAGACCCAAATCAGATTTCTCCTCTAAATATGGCAGAATTATGACTTGATCCAGAGTCTTCAGTATAAGAACTTTCAGCTGTAATGCAAAAATCTGGGCCAATAGACTCAGATGCCCATGGCTCCAGCTGCAAAATCGTTTCCTATCTTACTAACAGTTTTGATATGGTGATTTTTATTTTTTTCTTTCCTGAATTAGGATAAAACATAAAAGATCTCAAGAAGGGTGATCTTTTGCAGGAAAAAAGATCTTTTTCAGGAAATGAAGTATTCCATTTCAATCTAAAGATTTAAAAAAAAAATTAGAGTCTAAACTTGAAAAAAATGTTGTGCAAAGTGGTTTTAAGCAGAAGGAAAAAACCCCCAAAATTCTCAAAACTGTTAAGTCATAATACAGACATTTTTGAAACTTTTTCCTCATAATAAATTTGAGTCTGAGTTTTTTCAGAAGCTAAACTTTTCTATAAACAGTTGAAGATTTTAAATCAGCATTTTTCAGAAATAAAGACAGAGGTCAGCAAATGTTCTCTAAAGTGTAAAGTGCTTATATTTATGAATTCCCATGACAGGTGCAGGAGAAATGTTTCAGAACAAGAGTGAAAATCAGAAAGAAGTAAAAAAATACACATTCATTTGTCAAAAATTAGGAAAACTTTGTTATTCACATTGCATCCTACACAACTGGGTTTTTTTCCTGCTTGGAATTTAACTTTGAAATCTGCTTTTTAAAGGTTCCACCAAGTAGAAAGTCTCCAAAGATGAGCTTTCTATATTGCATTCAGTCACAAAATCACCTTAGTGTGAAATCACTGGCCACTCAGGTTTCACCATACTAGCCTCTCTCTTGCTCTGGTGTCCTGGGAGCTGCCGCCCCTTGGAGGGAAGTGGAGGGGGGAGGAAGAAAAATCACTTGCCACTGAAGATGCCAAGCTGCACATGCAGAATTTGAAGCACTTAGGAGCTCCAGTTACTTCTGTATAATGTGAACTATTTAAAAATATGGTCACACAAGGATTTCACTTTTTTTTAAATTAAAAACTTAGTTAAATGAAAAGGCGAGCTTGACAAAGGTACTGGAGTGTGCTGCTTTGCTTAACAGGCTGTGGCAAGTATCCAAATTCCAGTCAGAATTGCAGCAATATCATACGCTGTCAAGAAGTACGACTTCCCTCTGACAGAACATACTGCAAATTTTATGAGAGATAATTGAAGCCAATTCTTGTAATATCCATTAGAGTCCCTCTCAATCTGTCTATGCGAGGTCTATAAGAGTGTGAGCTTTCCCAGTCAATTCCCCGTATTGGTAACTAACAGCTTCCAAGTTCTCTGCTGTTTCCACCTTTAAAAAAGGTCTTTGTTCTGTAGAAATAATTCCTGGCACCTTTAAATCATTAACCTTTGCGAAAGTTTCCCGTTTCAGTGTCTAGCAGAGAGAAGCACAAGAATATGTGCCTAATACTGTAACGAGAATAAGCTGACTTGATGCTGTATCTCACCTCACACAGTGAAATGTCAGTGCAGAACTCCGTCTACCTGGCTTAGTAAAGCATGCAGAGGAAAACTGACCTTTACAATACTCTGCATTTTAACAGCTTTATAAACCTCCCATAGTTAGAGCATCTGCAAATCAAAGACAGGGAAGGAGATGAAAGTTATAGTACAGGCAGTATGAACAGCATAGTTGGGGTGATCCAAGGACAGAAGTGGAAAGGTTTGTGGGAAAAGGGGCTCTCCTATATTAAAGCAGCTGATAGAGTTTAGCTCCAGCTCTGTTAACGGGTATAAATAAAAGCTATAATGGGTATAAATAAAAGCTACACCATCTCAGAATTGTAAGTCTTAGTGTTCAGGATGCAGTTACATACTGACACTACCCTATAAGACACTCCTGACTTCTTTGTACTCCCAGTCCTTCTTTCCACCCCCTCCAAACAGCCTGATTCAACTGTCTGTGTGGCTACCTTGTATGCTGGCTGTATGAAACACAAACACAAACTCAAAAAACAATCTTCCATTTTTTCTCTACTCAGTGGATTTCTTGTATCTCTGCCCCCTCAGATGACTCATAAACAGAGACACACACAATTGCAGAAAGGTTATAGTAAGTGTTCAACAGTGTGATGTGCCTCAAGACACTACTACTGTTCTTGATAAGATTATTGACGGCTAAATACACATGGTTCATAAAGTCCTCCAGTTAGAGGCATTACACAGGCCTGCAACTCTGCAAATTACAAATTCTGATCTTAGAATTAACAAAACTGTGTTTCAATACATGATACAGTATCTACAAGTGTGTTCTTCAGATAAAGGGCCAAAGAGGGTTATCGACTAAACCTCAGACTTTCGTTACTAGAAAAGAAAGATTCAAAGGAAGGAAAGGAGGAAACACAGCTGAGTGACCACATCCTTGTCAGTTTATTTGGTTGAGACATGGATAATCAAAACAGCCTAACCGTCTTAATTTTCAGTGCAAAACTCACTAGTTTAGGACTCCTGGAAGCTCCCAGTTTAGGAAGCTGCCTAAACTGAGCATCTGAACAGAAATATAACTTATTTTACAAGGAAAGCCAGCAGCTTTCTTTTGACTCTTTACCCTCCATCAAATGAAAAAAAAAGAACAAAAACAAAAACCGAAACCCAAAGAAAAGAAAAAAGAAGATGACCAATGGCTATACATAAATAGCCTACCTACAGTGTAGCGCTCATTAAATCCATTCACAGAAATTGGCTAGAGGTTTTTTAAACTGAGTTTGCTGCAGAATCCTATTTCATCTACTTGAAGTCTGGCATAAAAACAGAACCAGGTTAATATACAGCAATGTTAGATCCTGTGAGGAGGATTTTTAACACCAAAAAAAAACCCAAAAAAAACCCTGGAAAATTAGTAAGCAAAGGAAGAAAAAATATTTTAGCAAGTGGCATCTTCCCGTTCATATACTGGAAAAACAATAACTTTTACAGATTTCAGGATCCTATAACATTTTCAGCACTCTGCTAGCAGACAGAGAAGGAAGGACGGCTAGCAGCGACGAGCACCTTTACACAGTGCTTTTGCACCAAAGAAAATTCTGTCTTAAATGATTTTTTGGGGGCAAGTTTCTCGAACAAAAGCTGCTCCGTTTGTTTTGTTTTGGTTTTTTTCCTACCTCTTTGAGGCAGAGACCTCTGCGATCCGTAGCGCTACGCTTTGGAGGCACGCACTGCCAGAAGGTGAGAGGAGCACGCTGCAAGACGCCGGGGAGGGCAGCCCGGCCGAGGAGCCAGCGGGGCGCTCTCCCTCCCGCACCCGGGAGGTGGCGCCGGCGGCCCGCGGCGCAGCGGCTCTGCACCGGCCTCTGCCGCCCGCTTGCCGGCCGGGAAACCTGGGACGCGCAGGCGGGCGAGGCAAATGCAGCTACCGCTGGGCAGCACCTGCAGAGCTGGCAGCGCCAAAACGGGTGCGACTGCTCCATCCCTTCTTTACATTTTTTAACATCTTTATCAACGACCTGGACGAGGGGATCGAGTGTACCCTCAGCAAGTTTGCAGATGACGCTAAACTGGGTGGGAGTGTCGATCTGCTTGAGGGTAGGAAGGCTCTACAGAGGGATCTGGACAGGCTGGATCAATGGGCTGTGACCAATTGTATGAGATTCAACAAGGCAAAGTGCTGGGTCCTGCACTTGGGCCACAACAACCCCATGCAATGCTACAGGCTTGGGGATGAGTGGCTGGAAAGCTGCCCAGCAGAAAAGGACCTGGGGGTGTTGGTTGACAGCCGGCTGAACATGAGCCGGCAGTGTGCCCAGGTGGCCAAGAAGGCCAATAGCATCCTGGCTTGTATCAGAAATAGTGTGACCAGCAGGACCAGGGAAGTCATCCTTCCCCTGTACTCTGCATTGGTGAGGCCACACCTTGAGTACTGTGTTCAGTTTTGGGCCCCTCAGTACAAGAAGGACATTGAGGTGCGGGAGCGTGCAGAGAAGGGCAACGAAGCTGGTGAAGGGTCTGGAGAACAAGTCTTATGAGGAGCTGCTGAGGGGCCTGGGGTTGTTAGCCTGGAGAAGAGGAGGCTGAGGGGAGACCTTATCGCCCTCTACAACTACCTGAAAGGAGGTTGTAGTGAGGTGGGTGTCGGTCTCTTATCCCAAGTAGCAGGCCATAGGACGAGAGGCAATGGCCTCAAGTTGCACCAGGGGAGGTTTAGATTGGATATTAGGAAAAACTTCTTCATGGAAAGGGTTGTCAAGTATTGGAACAGGCTGCCCAGGCAAGTGGTCGAGTCACCATCCTTGGAGGTATTTAAAAGACAGGTAGACAAGGTGCTTAGAGACATGGTTTAGTAGTGGACAGGTACGGTTGGACTTGATGATCTTAAAGGACTTTTCCAACCAAATGATTCTATGATTCCGGTCCGTGCTGCCCACTGTACCTAACCCAGCTGCAGGCTCCCTGGGGGACGCTGGGGGCATCCTCTGCTACACACAGGGTAACAGGACCTGTAAAGCAAAGGCATCAGTAACACTAGGAGCTGTGAGCTGATATGTATATAAGCACAAGCCTCACTGCTACAGAAATCCTTACATGCCTTTAGCTCAAGATTTGTTTCCTCACATGCTACCTTGAGCCCACTGCATTTTCCCAAACCAGGATTTCACCACGCTGCTGTTACACCGGCACTTTCTCATCGAACCAAAGCCCTAAATTGGGGCTACGACTCTTCCATCTTCTTAAAACCCATCTGCTACCTTCCTCCCTTTTACCGAGCAGGGTCTGAATCCACTCCTCCTCCCCACTCTGCATTCCTGCATCCCCCAGACCCCTCTGACTCCCAAATCCTGCAGTATAAGCTGTGTGGACTGCCTGCTGTGGTATTTATGCCTGGCCAGCCACTCTCCAAGCCCTCAGGCCACCTTGAGCATCTGTCATCCGCTCCTAATCCTGTGCAAGCTGAACAGCCTGCACTCCAGGCTGCCACAGCTCTGGCATCTGCCTCTCAGCAGAGGGACGCCCTGCACCCTCGCATCAGAGAGAACAGCTACAAGCTCAGAACCAGCAGAGCTGGGGTCACACTCCAAAAACACCCACTGACTCTCAGCCCTTTCAGGGGAAGACACACTGTATCTCAGCCTGGTCCTCTGAACACGGTGGCGTGTGGACCACGGCAGAGGAGGGGACCCCAAACCATGGACAACACAGCAGAAAGGATGCTGGGTGGCCTTGCAGGTCTCCTGCTCAAAGGGACATGTGCTAGGCTGCAGTCTGAAGTAACTCTCCACCTTCCCTTTCTCAAGTAATCTGATCCTCCTTCCTTGCCTTGTCCTTGTTGCCCATGGAGGGTCAAAGACAAGGAGGGGGCTGAAAACCCCCAAAGCCAGCAGATCTAGACTTGAACATGCATTGTTCCAAATGGTGGGAAAAATTAAAGGTTTGAACTTTACTGCTGCTGTAGCCAGGGAGTAGCTTTCAATCCCCATTAAATCCCTTTGATGGGGAGTACATATATGACTAAGAGCGGACTGTGGCAGGTCTTAGCCAGCTCCCATTTCCCCTTCTCCACCTAAAAAATCATCGATGTCCCATGTAGGCTGGTATCCTGTCTCTAGCAACAGGCAGCATCAGCTACCTGGTCAAGACTATTTTGCGGTTTAGCCATCTCTGGTTTACAGCAAACTCCAAGCTGTCCAAGGGAAAGTCGCTATTTACATCCTTTTCCATAGATGATATCTGTTCTGGGTTGAGGAAAGGACGAAGGATTATGCTTTTAATATCTTAATATGTAATAAGACATAATAATATCTTAATGACAGGATCTTAAGACAACCTTCATTCTTTTATATGTTTACATAAACTGTTCATCTTCCTGATTGCCAAATCTTTCCAGTGCATACCAGTCATTGCCCAGCTACACTGCTGCTTTTGGATACTAGCATCTAATGAATTTTGGTTTTTACAGCCATAAGAATGTGCCCAGCTGAGAGGAGATGATACAGCCAGGCTGTGTGGTGCAGTACCTGAGCAAATCCAAGGTCAGGGCTACTAAGCTACTGCAAGTCTGGAGCAGGCTAGCTGGCTGTAGCTTCTGAAAGTGCAGTCAGTCAGAATAGACTTTGCACATCTGGGAGCAAAACAAGCCATAAACTTGGAGAGATCACATATGCCTGGATCCCCATGGGCAATGCTGAACTAGCAAGGCAAGGCTTAAAAAATAAAAACGCAAATAATCACACACACATCCCCTACACACACCTCAGGATGGCATAAAAAACAAAACAGCATAAAAGTGTGAGTCAAGCCATGGGGGTGTGAGGGCAGATTATTTAAAGAAAGTAATAAAAATAAAATGTTTTTTTATTCTAATGTGGAGACCTAGGATTTCACGGCAAGATATGTGTTTTATTCCCTAAGGGTCTCCTTCCTTCATACAAGCACAGTCAGACAATCAGTATGATCCTAGATTAGTTTCCTGTTTGTGTTTCAGTACAGCAAACTATACTTTTGTAGTAAAAGAGATTGTTTCTATAGGCTCAGGAAGAATACTAAAAAAGGAAGAGATTAAAGACATCAGGTCAAGGCAAATCTATTCTCAGCATTCTGATTCTCAATGTACAGATTTTATGCTTGGTTTCTTCTCATTCCTCTCTCTCCTTTTTAATTTAATTCAAGCAGCATTAATTATCCTATTTCAAAAACATCCCATTAAAAAAAAAAATCAAGTGATATTTGTACCAGATTTAACCTAATTTTCAGATATTTTGACAGAGACTCTAGGTTTAATGTAGATGGCTTCAGAATGATTTCTTGTTACCAGAGAAAGCAAGCTGCTTATGGTAGGTTAAAATGAAGAAGATAGGTCAGGCTAGTCTGACCAACTGCCCTTCTAATCAAAGATTTTCTCAGGTTTGTTTTTTTTTTTTTTTTAAATGAATTTGGAGTCAACAAGAAGTACATGACTGACAGATTGTCAACATGCCTCAGCACAGGCTTTGTTTCAGCAACAGCTGGATCACACCGCAAGCAATACCAGCATGATCCAGCATCGGCAGGGGAAGAGAGTAGGGCTGTTCAGTCTCCTGCCCAGCTTCCCTATGGCTTTTCTGCCAGCAGAATTTCTGGCACGAGTCAGCTACACAGACTGTGTCATGGCTGCACCGTAGGGTCCCAAGAGCACTGATCAAAGCAATTTGTATGGGCCAGGGATTCTTAAAGGTGTGACTCAGAGGAACATCATGACTCAGGGTGACACAGACCCTGCTCCAGCCAGCCCGGCACATTTTTTCAGAAATTCTGCAGAGAGCTTAACAAACTTGCAGTAGAATAATCTGCCTGGACAGTCACCTTCATGCTGTCCTGTGCACAAACATTGTAATTTATCCTGACACTTACAAGAAATTTGCCTAAGAACTGGGATGAAATATCCTTTCTACAACATTCCTTATTGTTAACTGTAAAATTAAATCACAACTTGGATATATATGTTATTGCCTGTAACAAACCCTTTTAACAATTTCCTATATCCTATTAAAAAAAGTCCTCTTGTGACCTATGAATTTGCCACCTTTGCAACATTACTGGCCTCCTCCTAGTTTTTTGCCTTGTTTTGTTCTCCAAGTTAGAGTTTCTCGCAAATATGATGGTTCACTTTCTGCTCTGAGGACCGTTCCTGCATTTCTCACTGCATTCATTTCCAGTGAGGCGTGGAGTAGATGGCATGGGGAACCTTCCCTCCTCTGCAAGGGGAGGCAACAGTCATGGGCTTCAAGAAACATGAATCATAGACTTGTTCAACACCTGGGGAAAACTAGGAGCTGGAGGAGACAGGAACAGTAGAATGGCTGTCAAGTATGGGAAGCTAGGGGGAGAGGAGTACAAACATGTGGGAAACTAGTAAGAAACTAGAGAGAGAAGAAGATTATGAAGATCAAATGATGGAAGAACAGGAAGGAAAGACTGAGAAGCAAGATCAAAAGGCAGAGAACAATCTGGAGGAAGAGAAAGACAGGCATTTTTAGCCTTTAACAGAAGCACAGAGGCTAAAGTTTACTCATAATCAGTACTCAAGCTCTTACTTAAAAGTTCTTCCATATACTTATGTAGCCAAGCTGTGAGGACAGCCAAAAAAGATGGTGATTGTTTCTAGAAGAGAAAGACAGCTATTGCTATTGCATTTGGCACCTCTTCATTAAGCCTCAGAAGAACTAACAAGGGCCATGGTACAGCATTCAGTCCTTCAGTTAAAATAGATACATCCCACCAAGTCTGGAGAAGCTGTTGAATTTTGACAGTATTAGGAATAAAAAAAAGAAAAAAGGCATACGTGATGACTCATCTCTATATCCCAATCTAGCCTGAGTTTGTGTGCTAGTTTCTAACACTGAATCCTGCTAAAACTTGCCTGAAGGTGGAGTGCTCAGGTACAGTTTGAATCCATGGGACCAGTCAGAGCTCCAAGTACTCAGGGTCTTAAGTCATCCTCATCTAGCTGGCTTATGAATGGGGGTTAGAATTGCATATTAGATACACAGAAAACCACCACTGCAGAAGCTATCATAGAAAATGCTGACAAAGAAAACCAACAGAAACCTCGAGAAACATGTGCCTACCCCCTAACCCTACCACCTGCCCCAAGGAAAAACACAAAGCTTGAGGAAAACAGATACTTTCCATAAAACATCATATTTAAATTAATCACCAAATTTCCACCCAGAAACCCCAAGAGAATTTTGAGGTTGCCTTAGTCTTGACCACTGTCACCGGATACAGAATCTGACTGAGCTAACACCAGGCACATGTGAAGCAAGTAAATGACATTCCATATGGACATGGCAGCATACTGATGCCGTGCCAGCTCATAGCACTACAGCACGTGTAGTAGAGGGTATAGGCAGGTATAGACCTGGCAGCATAGCAGGGCTGGTTCTCCTGGCACATGAATAATCATCTCATCCTCCCAGGAGCTGATGATTAGAAGGAGACATTGCTGCTATGGCAAGTAGCAGCTTTACCAGTTCCTGCTGCATTTCACTAAGTAACAGCAGTGCTAACAGTCCCCAGAAAATGTACTTTGCAAAGGAAGTTCAGAGTAGCTACAGATTTTTATTTACATGTGCTTGTAAAGCTGCTTGCAAAATCAAATACTGCCTCCAGACACATTTATCTTTTCCAAATCTCCTCCAGTTTGGAAAAGAAAAAGCCAGTTTTTCACACCACTTGACAAAGTTGCAGGCCCCCACCTTACACTGACAGTGCCTTCCTCATTGTCCTCTTATAAGCATTTTATGTTTAGCACTACACACATTCTAATTTACTACTAAAATAATAGTAATAAAGTAAATAGATTTATCTGATAAATTGGCTTCATTATGACATCATGTTGTGGTTTATTACCTCTCTTTTGCATTGTTTTTCTTCCTCAGAAGGACACAATACCTGATCACCTCCACAGACATCTACAGGACCAGGACAATAAAGTGACAAAGCCTTCACCTGGAGTCACAGGATTTAGCAAACCTGACTGTATTTCTCTGAAAACTGCACATGCTGGCCCAATCTCAAGATATGCATGTGCGTTATTTATCTTGACTGAGATTCAACTATTGCCCAGAATAAAAATATAAAAAAAGTTGGCCAAACATGGATGTAAGCATGTCAGCTTTGATACTAGACACTGGAGTTTCCTAGAAATTAATCCTCCATTAAAACAACAGATGGCCCTGTGTTCCAGGGGCTCAGAGCCCACATGAGGGGCTGGGTGACTGATGGACTTATGAATGACTGGGCCTGCATAAACCTTAAGTTGGATTAGTATAAGCTCATGCATGTCAGAAATGGTCTGCAGGATTGATGTTTCATGTCAGCTTCGTGAAGCCAGACTTCTTTCAGCCCCACACAAAATTGTGTCACGTGTAGGGGACAGTGTAGGAATAAACACATTCTGGCAGCTTTACTGACTGCTTTGATGCTTTCAGCCAGCAACAAATGAAGCCCCTGCTGATTCATCCTTTAAGTCAGTGACAGCTACTTAATTAACAGGACCACAGCCAAGCTGCTTAGGACTAGCACTGACCCTTCTTAAGGAAAGGAAAGTTGTACAACACATTTTGAAGGGCACCTCCCAGCAAACCTGTGGTTCACATTTTCGGTGAGTCAGGTGAGGTACAGTAGCAGGGATAAGCACAAGTCATGCCTGCACTTAGAGAGCTAGGCAGGCTGATTTGAACACAGACGGCTCAGAGCCCTTTCCTACCTGACTCCATTAGGCACACAGATACTCGTTCTTGCACAAAGCCGTGATTCTCCATGGACTTTCACAACCAAATGGCTGTCTATTACTCAAATGCTTTCTCAGTCCAAAGAGTATTTACAGGAGTTGTAAAGGGTCAGTCAGTTACAAGCTCTTCAAAGACCATGACAGCCTCTGCTGCAGACCATTAAAACCCCCTTTGCCCACCTTTGAATTGTCTTCACCTAAACAGTTCTTAAATGACACATGCAAAACCTGTCAGTTGCCTGAAATGCATGATTAAGGTACGAGTTACCCAGGCTCCAAAAACACCTCGCTGAGGGGGTGAAAAGTCATATACCTCATCTCAGACCTTGCAATCTCCAGCAGAAGATCCACTGAGCCTGAAGAATTTTTGAAGTCAAGTCATAAAAAGCCCCTGTGCTAATGTGAAAGGTGTATACAGGCCAATAGAGTGCATAAAAATTTCCCACCATTTGCACAACTCCCCACAGTCCATTTCAGAAGCAGGCTGTTACAGGATGGATGGGGTCAGTAAGCACAGAGAAGAGGCCAGGGCCATAGCATGACAATATTTGTTAGCGCTGTGATTCTCCATTCAGTTAAGCACTTGTCAAGATAGTAAAGGAAGCAAAAGGAGGCCTTGTCTTATTTAGTTTACAACCCTGGGCAGAATGAAAACAAATTGTTTCCAGATCTTTTTGTTCATTCTTTTTAAAAAGTCTAATGTTTAAATACTTGTACTTATAGAATGGCTTTGAGAGAAACTCTGATAATAATAATAACAACAATTATAATAATTTTTCATGCAGTAATGTTTGGCTGTTCCTGTACCTCATCAAGAGGAGCAGAGAGTTAACCTTAGCTTTTATGTGCACAAGCACAAATACCCTCACCCTCACTCCCTGTCTTCTTGCTTGCCACATGCTTTAGGGCAAACAGGGAGGTGAGGGAGAACAGTGCTTTTTTCCACAAAATACTTTGCCATAAAACACAGAAACCCACTTTCTTCCACTGCTGATAAAGCAAAAACTTCCCCGTACCATCTGCAACTCATACAACGCCACACCATATTCCCTCCCAACAACAGAAGCCAGATATGTTCCTTTTCCCCACCACTCTGTAAAACCCTACGAAATACTGGCCACAGGTGCCAACAGAGCACTCCAGTCACACCACTTCCCCAACAAGAGCAAAAAGAACCAGAAAGAAGGGCAGAAACTGAAACTGGCATGTGAAGCACTTAAAGAAAAAAAAAAAAAGAATGCAAATTTACATGTTTCAAAATGTGCACCTGCCCCAGGGACATCCCCGTTGCACAGCAGCACTGGGTGTGCTTTTACAGCTGCCCACTGAGAGGTCAGTTCCAAGAGGGGACCTGGCTGCAAGGATTTATTTGATGCAAGAGCATTTGGGGTTTCACCCACAGGACAGTAAGAGAGCGAGTTGCTCAGAGAATGCCTGCAGCCGCTGCTCTGCCGTAGGAAGCTGCACTCAGCACAAGCTGAAAGCCTTTGGGAGCTGTGTTTGTTAGCAACGTTGCAGGAAACGTGATGCAGGGGAATAGGATTAGCGTGCTGGGCCAGGGAACTGCAGTGCAGCTGTGAGGCTCCCTGCCCTGCCAGCCTTGCTCAGGGCTTGTTTGCAGCTACTTTCTAGCTACGCTGAGCTGCCGCGAGCACCACGTGGGAGTACGCAGTCTCCTGCTGTAGATACCCTGCAATGGGCCTTTCATTTTCCTGAAATTTGGAGGAAAAGAACACAGAGAAAGGTTCTTTTGCCACTAAAAAGGGGGGAAATGTAAGCTACCAATGTATTTGAGAAAAAGGAAACAAACAAACAAACAAATTTGTCCTGTCCAAAATACCACAGAAGACAAATACTGGAGGACACATAAGCACCATCAGAAGGTTAAAGCTAGTCATGCCAGAAACCTCAAAAAAACTGGAAATAGAGGCAAAAGCTAATCCATTTGATGAACTGGCAGCAGAGTTTATTTTTATTGCAAAGAAACTTGCTAGTGGCAGAACACAGACTGTCCCGCTGGCTAAAGCCCACGTATTTTGGCATGAAAATAAGCTGTAGTTACCAAAGCAACCAAGTATCTCAAGACCTGAACTCTGGCATGGCACCAGTCACATTGCTATAGGAACAGGGGACTGGTGGACTTGACCATGACATGTGACAGCTGACCCCTCACTTGTACAGGCCAAGAGTCTGTTTCCCTTCACACTGGATATCATCCTAGATTAACTTTTGTGCTGTTTGTGGCTGAATGTTTTGGGAGACTTCTGGCACAGAGGATATGATGCACAATTTAGAGAGGACATATAGTTAGTACAAGCCCTGCTAGCTGGATAGTAAAACATACATATATTTTTCCATAAATGAAAGAAGAAGTTGAGGAGGATTTTAATCAGCCCACAGAGATTAGAGGAACACAAATATTTTTTTAATTGGTTATACAGACACTTTGGTCTTTATTAATGGAAATCTCATGCACTTCAGAATACTTAGTATAACAAAAGCCACTCTGGAAGGTTCATCAGTGACTATCTGCTGTTCTATTTAACCTCCTTCACCCATGTAATTAAGACAAAAAATGGCATGCAATTTAGGAGGAAGAGCAAAGCAAAGAAACTAACAGTTCACAAACAATCCAGAGGCTGGAAATTATTTGGCTGAAGTTTTTGATGGATGTGTATGTTACATTCAAAGAAAATGAGATCCAGAATAATTTACTACAGTCAAAAAGGAAGAAATACAGATAACAAATCTTCAATTATGGGTTACACAGCAGATATTGATTCCGGCCTTTGTTGACTGTCTGTTAGATTTTCTTCATGCTCACCCTTTCAATTTTTATTCTATCTTCTATGTATGGGAAAAGCTTCCAGTCATAATGTGAAAATCCATTGCCATATCTTTCTTCACATATCTCTTTAAGACTTACCCCCTGCTCTGTCCTTTCTAGACACAGGACAGACAGCTGGTGTACCATGGCTGCTGCTCATTATACTAATCTTAATCAGTTCACAGCTACCATGCGCTCCTCCTGTCAGTTTGTCTCTCACTGTACATCCACACAGCAAGAGCTCTGGGGCAAGGAATATTTATCATCATATATAAGCACTGAGCCTAGCACCATGGAGCTCTAATATCTGATGCATCTAGATGCTCTCAGATAAACAAGGAAATCATTTGACACAGCTTTTGTCACTACCATTAAATCATCTGAAGGAGTTTGATTTCTAAGTGAGAGCTCAGCAGCACAATTCTGCTGTTGTCATCTGCTTTTTTTGTTTGCATTAAGTGCTCTGCATCAATACATCAGAGGCACAGATGTTGCTCCACTGTTTTCGGTGGAGTCAGCCCTCACGTATCCAAGAGCAGGTATTAGCAAACAAATAATGCTTGGGTTTTATTCATTTGTTTCTATGTTGGGATCTCGTATGGAAGCTTAAAAAAATACACACACAGAGCAAAAGAAACTTTAAAGAAAAAGAGGCAACAAATGTTACAAGGGCCAGACTTTGAGCTAGGACCAGGAATTCAAACCCTGGTGGAAAGTATAATGTTTTTTAAGTTTCAGTTTAAAAGGTTTAACTTAAAACCACCTTTGCAGAATCCTGATTTTGTGGCAAGCTGCCTCAGCCTGACCTCTTCCCTTGGCTCACTCATGTTTCCAAAGGGAGCATTTGCCCTGCAACAACTCATATTAGTTATAAACCACTCAACAGCTCCTGTGCCATGGCTGTAATCCACTGTGATTGTCTGGCCAGGGGACAGTTTGCTCAGAAAGAGAAGCATCCACTTGCCTTAAAATCGCTCAACAGCTATGTCCAAGTTTTCCACAGCACATTGTTTCAAAGGAGACTGAGACTCTCATCAAATGGTTAGTCTGTTTGCCTGCTGGTATTAGTGGCCAGTGCACTGCTGAGTGGAAGAACAGCTAACCAGCAGCCTGCTTTTACATGGTGCTGCTCTGAGGAAGGAGAGCAGCAGATGCTCCCACTCACCTTAATGGGAACTGAAGGCACCATCCACCAGTAAAGCTTTAGAGACGTGACTCAGCCTCTCCCCAGAGCACCATCGTTAGCTCCCCAGGAAAAGCTAAAGCTGTCTGATCACTGTTAGAGGAGCAGTGGATTTACAGCACAGTCCAGAGCATGATGAAGTCAGATCAGAGTTTTCACAATAGCCTAGGACTAGTCTTTAGTCAAGATTGAACCTGTGAAGCTTGGACCCACAAGTCTACCCCACCAAATGATCCCCTTTCTACATCATTGGCTGACTAAGGGGTTAGAGGCAAATGACTGCCAGAATTCAATCCATAACACTGATATCATACTTGGAGCACCTTGTAATGAGTGCAGTGCCTTTAAAATAGCTGTCATTTAGAAATGTACAGTCGTCATTCAGTGGAGTGTTAGAAAAACAGAGCCTTTAGGCATTAGGTCCCTCTTGAGAAACGTGAAGCTTTGGCTCCATTTGCATTTTACTCATAAGAACCACCACTCTGCAGAGTAATAAAACCCCCTCCATGTGCTATTGCCAGGCCTTTAAACAGCACTGGCAGGGCTACTTACTTTTGATATTAAACAACACATGTAACCTTGCTGTGGCCAGATTGAACCAAACAAGTTTCTAGGGTCAGCCAGTCCATGAGTCAAACACATCATCATATGGGAAAGGGGAAGATACACTGGAGAGCTGGGCTATGCCTTTCCTGTGAACAGGGCACCTCATAGCTCTTGTGCTCCAGGATCCCACCAGGAGGAAATTGTGCTGAAAAAGCACAGCCATACCAAAGCCCAGATATTCTTTTTATTCAAACTAACCTTTCCCCACCACCTTCCACCTGCCAACAGATGTGAACATACTCACATTCTGGATTCTTCTCTCCTATCCTTACACTGACTACTGCAGAGGATGACTTTGTGTCCCAGTAAAAAGCCAAACAAGCCCAGAGGGCAGGAATATCTTTTCCACAACTAGGGATTCAGAACACAGGATTGATGTGGCAGAAGTAGATGCAGAAGCAGCCACAGCATTTCTGAGTGGGAGTTCCCACCAGGATTATTTTTTGTTGTTTGAGATAAGTAAGGAAGGCTTCCTAAGACCAATGAGGACACAAGTGGTACCTCCTCTGGCCTGAGGATAAAACATGTACCATTTGGCCTGAGGTGAAATTTGCAGAAAAAGGGTTCAGACATAGTGATATTGTGCTCATACACAATGATAGAAGCAACCACACAAAGGTTTATCATTTATCATGCCTGTGGTTGGAGTTTCTCAATCCTGTGCTGGTTGGCAATTTCCAACTCTTGTGGTGCATTCTCTTTGTAATGTTTTCAGTTCAGCTCCATGCAACACCTGCCCTTCCTAGTTTATTCTACCGTTTTGTTCTCCTCATCCCTTTCTCTTTTTTTTCTTTTTTCTTTTCATCCTCTCAAAAGCAGCATGCCTGTTCATCATAGCACTCACATGAGGTTTCCTGCCAGTGTACTCTATTCACTCTGTGCATGCTATTCATACTACCTAGTTTGGGGGCCCAGCCTTCCTAGGTGTCCTCTGCAGGGGCAAGCACCCCCAAATACCATTCAAACCCACCTGAGAACAGAACTGCCTCTGCACGTGCCTGTCTCTCCCAGCAGTGACTGAAGAAGGGGTCTAAAGGCACCAGACCTCCCAAGGTAGTATCAGGGAGCAACAGGAACAGGACTGCTCTACTAAGGAAAGCAATCCAGAAACCAGGGGTGAGCACAACATACGCAGATGCAGAGCCGTCACTGACCAGGGCACAGTCCCATGGGGCCTGAGCAGGGTGAGCAGAGCGCGGGGTGATAGCACAGGTTCCCTTGACGGTGCTGTGATCATCAGACAAGGTAAACAAATCAAGTCCAAGGTCAGTCCTGAAAATCCACTCAGTAGGACAGGGCTGGGTGCTGGCACACCTATAATGTAGCTAAAGCCGTAGCTGGGTGCCCAGGCCTGAGCTCACGTGGAGCTCCTGGGGCAAGGAGCAGAGCGTGCATGGGTGCATGGGTGGAGTCTCCAGGCCAGGCTGGTCAGGGCAATGAAAGCCTATTAGTGTGCTCAGGGCCCTGGTAACTAACCACCTCAATTAGGTGCCCAGAGGTAGGTCCTGTGAGTATCAGCCTGCATGACTTGCTGTCCTGTGTGCCACAGTGAAGCTTCATTCATGGCTGGCACTTGCACTGCAAGCATGGTACACAGCAAACAAATGCTAGAGCCCAGAGCGTCACCCTGCCACTGGGAGTTTGGCTGGCTGCAGCTGCATGGTGGCTATGTCTGTGCCCTGTCTCATGCCCCCCCAGTCCTCAATCACTGACTCGACTTGCTGGCTTGATTCCAGACCTGCCTCATCGCTACAGACCTGCTGGGTGATCACTGGATTCTTGGCCGACCCAAGAATCTTGGTTATCATCATGGGTCCTCTCTGATTTCTTGTTTGGATCGGTGGGACTGTGCCCTTGTCAATGAGGGTGCTACTCCTGTCTGCCTTGCCACGTCTCTCAGGTCTGCTTCCCTCATGGAGCAGCCTGCCTTGCTGCTGCCTGACAATGGGCAGAAAAAACCTCATTTCTGGAATTCTGGAAATGACCAAGCAAAGGTAAATTCCCAAAGGTTTTCTCTCCCTACCCCCAATTATGCCATCCACCTGTTCACACAGAGACATGCAGAGACGCACACATCATCAATAGATTTCAAGGAAGTTGCACACAATAATGTCATACAGGTGAGCATGTCACACAGAGGGTATGAGCCAGTATCATGCCTTAGGGGAAGCTAGAACCCCAAAGGAGTAACTGAACCACTGTGTGGGAGAGGTTCTCCTGCTGCCCCACAATGAGGATTACAGTCTAATGAGATAACTCATTTCTTTCTGCTCTTTCTTTTCAGAATTAGGTTTTTGCTCACAAACCAAAGAACTACTTAACGGAGGTTGATAACATTTCCCTTTTTTTGCAGTTCCGAGATACTTAAATTACACTACCTTAAATCCCTTCATACCCAGATAGAGTGGGTATAAGAAATGAAAGGAATCAGATTCCAGTAAAGCCTTCATTAAATTTGGCCAATCTAGGTTTCTCTCTGAAATGGATAGCAAAAATTACAGAAGCTAAAAGGCTTTTGTGATGGATTATAAAGAGATGCAATTGGCACAGAACAGAAACCAACTGAAAATGGTCCCTTTGAACCCACTGTGAAGAGACTGCCGAGGGAGAAAAATCAGAGCATCAGTTATCCTTCCCTGCTATTTTAAATTGGCTACTTGCATCACTTTCATTGACCTTCTTTTTAGATGCCATCAGCCCCCACTGATTCAGACAAAGTCTCATTCATCCAGGGAATGAGGTTTGACTACAAAAAGAGCCACCTAAGAAACAGATTAGTCACAGGAATTTACAGAAACTAACCACAGGGAGGAACAACCGAATAAAATACAAAGGAAAAATACATTGCAAAAAAAGTTAAGTGAGAGCTGCAGGACTCAGAGACCGCACACTGACTCTTGGTATATAAAACTATGCAAGTCTGACGTAGTTGCTGTTGGCCAGATAGTAGGCTTATCTCCTCTGAGATCATCAACATTTGTATGCACGTTTGAGAAGGAAGGGTTTTTTTAAACCATTTTAATCACTAAAATTTGTTCCATTTTTGTGACGACAGTGGGGAAGAACAGAAAAAAGGTTCCTAATATAGATGTTTTTTCTATTAAAACTTGTCCTTCAAGCTCTTCCGTCGTGCCAACTGCTACTTTCCTAGAAAATAGTCCTAGCAATTAGTCCTAGCAATTTTCCTAGCAATAAAGAAAATAATTTCAAATTGCTAGGGTAGGTGGGTTTCAGGATTTTTTTTTTTTTTTGAGTGGAGAGCCCTTAAACAGTAGTGTGTGCAAAATCCCCAGAGGGAAATGTTGATAGAATTATTTTTTTTTAAATTCCTAGATTTCACATGTACATCATATGGATATTAGATAATTATGACAAAGGGTATTAAATCATCTGGACAAATTCCAGCAAATTTCCCATTCAGTACTTTTGGAAAATATTCAAAATCTAAGAGATTGCTAAGAGAGCAAGCAAAGAAAGCTTGGCATAAACCGATGTATTTTAGCTAAAACTCAGATCAATTGTTCAATAATACAATCCTTAAATTAAAACATATGTCTAAATAATTAAAAGCAAATAAAAATTAAGAAGGCAACAGATAAATAAGTTCTTCTTCCTTTCAACCCAGTAAGACCAGCCACGGCGTGTTCCAGAATTACACACAGGGAAGATTATCCCTTGCTCTTGTGATCAGCAAAGCGAAAGTACCAGCAACTGCCTGTACACATCTGGTCCTCAAACATATGTAAGCCTCATGCCACTTATTCCCAGCATTTTTCCTGCTCACTTGTACTCCTGCAACATGGTAGCAAGAAGGTGTTGTAACCAGTGGACGAGCTATCTATATTTTGTCCATCATTTTCAGCTGTGTATTTCTCTCCCAGAAGAGGCTGCCTCCACAGCATCTTAGAAGCCTTCTCAGATCAATGTAAGGGCACACTACAACTTCAATAGAAAACAGCAATCATGTTGCATGACTAAGTAGGAGACTACAGGTCTCTTTTTTCCAGGCTCCCTTCACAGTCAGAGAAGATTGAAGAAGCAATTACTGTCTGAACTCAAGGGTAAGTTTCTGTGATTTCTTTACTATAGAAGTAAGGAACCAGAACCTAAAGGCTTCTTTTCACCCAGACTGCTGGGGCCAAGAGTAAGATCCCATGCTGCTAGTCTGTCATTGCAATGTGTCATGTGATGTATTGTGACTGGTCCTCCTTTGGTGACATGATTTTAGAAAATTACCTTCTTTCTGCAGAGGTTATTTTCCCAGGCTACATTCCTCCCCAGACTCTGAAACTCCCAACATCTGGCTGCAAGCTCAGAAGAGGGTCATACAAGATTTCTTGGAAAGTGTCAGACTTTGGAACTTTCTAGGGGAGGACACCAGAATACTGAAAATAAAAACCTCTGCCTTCAGAAAAGAAAGGAAAAAGAAATTAGGAAAAAGCAAGAGGGGAAAACAGCAGCATACTAAGAGAAACAAAAAGAGATTCCCTCCAATTTTATTAAACCACCTGCTTTAAGGTCTCTCCTTAGTAGAGATCACTGCTAGCCTGACAGTGAGGTGTCAGGAGAAGACAAGTGGGGGATCATAACCCACATCCTTCTCCCTCAAAGTTTTTTCATTTCCCTTGGGGCTACCCAGTGCTGGCCACCATCAGAGGCAGAAGTCTGGACTAGAGGAATGTCACATTTGAACAAGCATGCTGAATCCTACATTCAGCTAAGTACCTTACACACAGGCAGGAGGGCAAATAGGCTTCAGATTCATAGAGCTGACATTTTGCACTATTTTACACTTTTCTGTTCATTATAGCATTTGCGATGCTATAATGAACCTGCAGAAGGAGGTAAAGCACTTTCACTGATAATACCGGCAAATCCCCACCAGTATTATGGTGGGAAGTGAAGCTTCTTCGTCATGCTGTTCACCACAGGACAGAGCAGAGGGTTTCCTGACAAGCTGCTCCGCATTAATGTCTCTCTGATTAACTCCAAGGAAAGAATGAGAACCATTATGAAACTCAGACTTACTGAGCAGGAATGGCAGCTGACATTCACAGGGCACCATCTCCTTCTCCAGACACTGCTTTTTTCTAACCCACACACACCTTGACCTTCACGGGCCATTGAGTCTGTAAGTGTAAACTGGAGTCATCCTGATCAACAGCAGCTAAGAAGCACTTCTTTCTAGTCCTCTTAGTTGCTACTTACCTAGCAGCAAAATCCCTTTCTTCACATTTTACACTTATCCCAAGGAGAGAAATTACAGCTGATAAAAAACATGGAAATATGCTGGGGGTTTCTTCATCTGCGAAACTTGACAATAAGCACATTTGAAACACTTGCTGTGTTGTTGCTGGAAAGAAAAGAGTGGTTTACTCAATATTTAAAAATGTTTCAAATCTGACCAGAATAAAGAGGGTTTGTAGCCATGGTAACTTCCACATTCATTTTTTAAGAAACTATAATATCTCTAAAGATTTGTGACATGATGCAGCAAGCATGTCACATTGTGTAGGCTTATGTTATGTCTTGAAAGCCTGAATGACTTGATGTGACCTGGCATGATACTATGGATATTTAAAAAATTTCAAGAGAAATTGCAGTTCTAGTGGTAGGTAGAAGGGAACAAGTTTTCACATAAGGTTAGAAAAGAATACAATCAAATGACAATCTTAAATAACTCCTTAAAAATTATGCATTTGCAGAGCACTTTCACAACATGGAAGGTAAAAGATTACAAAATATTGTGGCTGCACAGGAAAAAGGTCTTTATCCAACATGTGGCATCTCCACTGGGACTACACAGCTATTGTAGTAAGTAGGCAATGGGTTTTTTTCAGAAAATATAAAAACACTGTTATTATAAAAATGTATTGCAAATTCAAATTCAGCTACTGGAAAGTTAACATACATTGCATATATTCAGTATTTAGGCTGTCACACTTGGAATTTTAGAGTGTTCATTTAAAATGAGACCATACAAGCTTCTTGCTTTGATTTCTTTTTTCCTATTTTGAATGAAAATTAAGACTTTCAAATAATTTCTGAGCATGTGCTCTTGAAAAAGTATCCTTTTTGCCATCATTAGAGCTTCAGATGCTGGATCAGAATCCTGTTTTAACTATTGGACTAGGCACAACATGTGAGATCAGGTAATTGCTAGTCCAAAAAGATGATTTGACGCTCAGGGGAAAGACCAAAGGGAATTCGATGTATTTTTATTTTTTAACTACATCACCATGCTTTGTATTCAGGAAGTTCCAACCCCAAGAAATGTCCTAGAGAAGGAATAGATTGTTTAGCAAGGTGTCCACTGGCCAAGGGGAGGTGCAATTTATATCCTCTTCCTCAAGGGTTGATCCTGAAATCTAATGTGGGTTATTAGACCCATGCATTGTGATAACATTAAACATCTCTGACAGAGGCACAGTATTCCCAAAATAGCATTTGTCATTACATTAGAGTAGGCACCAGCTTGATGTAGAACACTTTTTGTTAAGTTAGTATTTTGCAAGTTGCCTGAGAAACAGCACGATATGAAACACCATTTGTAACCAGTTCACATCTTAATGAAAGCAGTATTTCATGGTACAAGCTAAAAACACTCCTGCAGCACTCTTTGGAGAGAAAGCACTCAACAGCTTTCTCTCCAAAAATAGAGGTAAATAAATTCTAAGAGAACTATTTTATAAGGGAGCTACTAGGCAATCAGTTCCTCCAAGAATCCCCACTTGGATACTGTCTTCCTAAGAGGAGTTGTAGAAGAGTTGTAGAAATTTCTTTCCTAGACATTCTAGCAAAATTTTGACAAAATGCATTTGGAGAAGCATACTGCATGGAAGAGTCTCACACTAGCCCTGAAAGGATAACCATTATTTATTTTATTCCTTGGAGACGCATGACTTTGAGAGTGTGGAACTATCAAATAATGGTTAGGAAAGATCATCCACCGCACCTCACAGTCCTGTCAGACTTGGTCCCAAAGACTAAGTCATCTCTGTGGTGTCCAGAGACATTATTCTCTCCGCCCCAGAGACGAGCTCCCTATTTGTGCAATTTGTTCTCTGTATTACAAACAGAGCAGGTTGCAGCATTACGAGCAGCAAGAAGTTGCAATAAACTTTCTTTTGCTTATTTTGACAAGTTGAGTTGCTCCAGGTATTTCTAACCTGTGCCAGCCATGAGTGTTCAGGCCAGTTCAGCCCATGTTTGTGCTCCGATCCGTCACTAGCTCATGCATTACAGGTTGGAGAACATTGAATGGTTAACAGGTTTTTTTCTTTCACAAACCTCAGTCATATTGATTTCTCTCAGGATCTGCCAGAAAATGTTTAGATCACCCACTGGCAATAAGTTCTGCCTTAACTGTCTAAGTGTATGACCACCTGATAAACTGCAAGCAGACTTCCACTCAAGAGACTTTAATAGCTAATATTTGCTTGGAGACCTTTTGTCTGCCCTCCAGACTGAGGACCTGCTCCCTTTTTGAGATAAATCATAAGGAGATGAGCCATAACTGAGACAGAATCTGTCCATTTAAATTTCTTTTCTTCATCTTGTGGAACTGTCTAGAACATACCACATGCTCATAGACACTGACAAACAGAGATTTGAAAACATGATCTCTTCCTCAAAGACAGGATAGTCTAGTCTCACGTAGAAACTTCCCATAAACAATTATGACCTGAAATCTACCC
>VYZW01045705.1:0-86366 GCA_013401315.1 Balaeniceps rex
TGGCCCCATAGACTTGTGTGTGCCTAATTGGCCGAGCAGGTCACTACCCTCGCTTCATCCTTGTAGTCCTCCTGAGATGCCTGGCCCTTCTTCCAAAGCTCATAGACTTTCCTCTTTCTTCTGAGATCCAGCCAAAGCTCTCTGTTTAGCCAGGCCGGTTTTCTTCCCTGCCGGCTCGTCTTTCGGCACATGGGAATGGCCTGCTCTTGCACCTCCAGGATTTCCTTCTTGAAGAGCGCCCAGCCTTCTTGGGCTCCTTTGTTCACCTTTAGCCCTCTACTCCCATTCTTTCACTGATATGGTGGCAGTTCCCACTACCTTGAACTCTTTGGCCTCCTCTGCCATAATAAAATCCACATGGATCATCTCCAGCTCTAGCTCTTTTCCTTCTCTTTCCACGTTTGCCAGGATTACATCCTTCTTCCAGCTCCTCCATCTATTTAAATACTTCAGTTGGAGAAAGTTGAATTTTGAGTCATATTCCAGTTATGCTTACCCACTGCTCCATTCCTCAAGCTTACTCAGCCTTGGTTCCTCTCAAGAGGAAAAAATTTATCACAGGAGATGGTCTGAGGTAGAAGAGAGCTTTAGGAAAGGAAGGTCTGCAAGGTACGTAGGGCAAAGATAAACATTTGCTCTTCTCCCATAGATCCTCCTTGATCCCACCACCCTGTCCAACTGCCTGTAGCCCCAATATTTCCCTCTGAATATTTCTTCTAGCATTCAATTGCTTTAATTCTTCTTTTCAGCAGAAAGATGCTTCTATTTTTCTCACCTACCATCAACATTGTTGGGAAAAAACCCACATGTGCCTCTAGCCATTTCTTTTTCATCTCTAGTGTTGTTGGAGCAGTTTTACTCCAATTGCATCAACTCTCACCAGCTAAATTTTCAGCTCCCACACTTCAGTGAAAAGACTCCATCCTTTTGTTCCTTCTCAGACAATCCTCCTATTCTTGAAATAGGACACAACACTCGTACTTTTAGTAACTTATTAATCTTACTACTCTTACTTACTTACTAATCTTTTCTTATTGCTCCCATCATGGATTTTCATTCTTTATCAACGCTCTCTCTATTGTCAGGTCTCTCTTTCCTCAGTATCTTGTCTCAGGGATCTCATCTGCAAAACAAGTTCAGCTCCCATCACTGCACTGACTACTCAGATCTGTCTCTCTCTGCTCAGGATCTGTCTCCTTAGGTTCAAAGAACAGTCTCAGTCTGACGTCTTTGTCAATGCTAAGTTGTCAGCTCATGCTAAATGGGACTAAAACAGAGCTCATGTACTCTTAACGTCACCCTTGGAACAGTTTGGTTACCAGGAACTGAGATACTTACTGGTCTGTAACTGACCATGAATTGACTATAGAAGATGTAGTACTCAACATACACATGCCCAGAGCAACCATTATTCACTACACAGCATCACCACCTAATCAACTTTATTGACTTAATACTGTTTTAACTTACTTGCTGCAAATGAACAAGACCTTCCTAACTCTGAAGCTGTAGCTCTCCAGTAGCTTAAGCAGATCTGAAGACACAGAGCTTCTCGATTTCTTCGTAATAACACCAGCATGTCTGCCAGGTTACACAAAACTAGTGAAAAAGCTACATGTTTTCAGCTGGTTCAGCCCTGGCCCAGCTCACAACCCCCAGGCACTGTGCCTTCACTGATACTCTTAAGAGTGGCAACGATATGCTGCTCTGAAAACGGAAAAATGGAAGAAGCCTTTACAGTTACCAAGCAGCAAAGTATAGGAAGATAAGGTCATTCAGAATTGATAGCAGACAAGCATTCATAACCACAAGAGTTTGCATCTAGTTAGTTAACCTAACTGTGGTTAACTATTTAGCTTTCAGTGAGATTAAGAGTAGTCAAGCTTATGGTTTTCACCAGACTAACATGAAAGACTGCAGCATTGCACTGGTAAGTGAATTTAGCTGGTATCTTTGAAATGGGGTGCACCTTGATCAAAAACCTCTTAGAGAAGATGGCCAGTCACTGTCTACAGCACACTGATGGGAGTCCTCCCCACAGGTGTCCTCTCCAGGACGTCTTTGGCCAGGTCAACTGAGAATCACCAAATCACACGTGCTGGCAACTTAGTCTGCACAGGAGACACAGCCTATGTGACTGGCTATCTTACAGGCCAAAGTCTGGATTCTTCCCCTGTTCGCTACCACTAACTGCTTACATTCGAAGCTATATCCTCGATTAAACACAGTAATATATAAATTATGGTCCACCCTCCAGAAACAAGTTACAAGGTCATGAGTTGACATAACAAGGTTACACAGGGTTATAGAGATTCACCTATGCATGCCACAGTCATTTAAATGACTCCAAGCATCGAAGCACTCATCCCTGTTTCAGTATTAAGAGACTCTTGCCCCCAGCCATGTTATAGCATTGATCTCATCAGACTTTTCAAATCTACATTGCAGTATCTTCTCCTAAACACTGTCTCTCACACTTGGGAGGATCTGCTCAAAAACTGCAAACTTGTTTCACTTCCTTCAGGCTCTCTTAAGTGCCTCCAAAACATCTAGTAACACCATCTGTATAAACCCAACAGTGCCTAAGCTGCCAGTGCTGGAGACCAATGGCTACTAAAGCTGAAGTGTCTTTTCCTACTTTTATTTGTATCCCCTGGTTGCTTACACTTGTTTCATACTGGTTAAAAAAGAAAAACAATCTTTTGGGCAAGAATTGTCTTTATTCTACATTTTTGTATAGAGAAATAGGGCCCCCACTCTACTAGGCAAAGGCTGAACATTTGGTTTGGTAGCACATCACAAGGAAATCCTTCCTTGCACTGAAGGTTTACACTAACACACAGCTAATTAGAATTTATTTGCAGACTATAGTCTCCACTGAGATCTTGGATCCAACGAAAAAGTTCTGTTAATTAAGGCTATGAACACACCGAAATCAATTCGATTCCCCTGGATCCAACTCAGCTTGATCACTAGGAGTCCTAACAAACCAAAAATGCAAACAACTAACACTGTAATCATGGGCATCTTACTTCCACAAGCACAAACACAGCCTAAGCAGAAACTTTTATCAGATAACTAAATACTGGATGCTTACAGCTGCTACAGTTCTCATCCTACACTGGGAAAAGTGTTACACTCCCTTCCTCTTGAAGTGGCTAGTCATCAGTTTATTAACTAATACAAGCAACTTGCTTCGTTTATCTTAAAGATGCCTGGTAATACAGTCGTTTATATAATTTATAAATAAAGTCTGTTATGGATAAAAGATCAGGAAATAATCAAAGAGTCTGATGAAAGAAAGATGAAAAGATTCAGACAGGCTGCTGCAGGTAACAAGTTGGTGACAGAGTTGCAGATCAGGAAAATGGAAAGAAATGTATCAATATAACAGTCTGAGCAGTTCACATTTAAAGGTCTCAATAAAACGACAGAAAAGTCAACGTATCGATATGTTCACTATGGTTTCCCCAGCAGCCCAGAAGCTTCATCAGAGAGAAGGATATGGGATTTTCTAATGACTAGGAGTCATAAGTCACAAAAACAATATACACTTGTGAAACAGTGCTTTCATTAAGAAATACTCTTACTTAATGTCAAGTGTGGTGTGAAACATCAAAGTCTACTGTTGACACCACTCTCAACTACAGTTGCATGACATTTAGTTCTTTCTCCCACAAAGCACAGCTTCCCCATACAATGTCCCGGTTTCAGCTAGGATAAAGTTAATTTTCTTCCTAGTAGCTGGTATAGTGCTGTGTTTGGATTTAGGATGAGAATAATGTTAATAACACACTGATGTTTTAGTTGTTGCTAAGTAGTGCTTACACTGGTCAAGGACTTTTCAGCTTCAGGGGCACAGCTGGGACAGCTGACCCAAACTGACCAAAGGGATATTCCATATCACATGACATCATGCTCAGTATATAAGCTGTGGGGAGTTGGCCGGGGGCAGCAATCACTGCTTGGGGACGGGCTGGGCATCGGTCAGCGGCTGGTGAACAACTGCATCGTGCATCACTTGCTTTGTATACTATTATTATTATTGTTGTTGTTGTTGTTGTTGTTGTTGTTACTACTATTTTACTTTATTTTATTTCAATTACTAAACTGTTCTTATCTCAACCCACGAGTTTTCTCACTTTTACTCTTCTGATTCTCTCCCCCACCCCACCGGGGCAGGGGGAGTGAGCGAGCAGCTGTGTGGTGCTTAGTTGCTGGCTAGGGTTAAAAGCACAGCTTCCCTGTACAATCAGCCTGAAACAACAGCAGCAAGACCCCTACAAAACATTTCAGAAAAACAGCACAAAGTTATAGTCCCCTACTGCAATTATGGGCACTTATGTCTCCACAGGCCATCATTTCTTCACTGTAGATAAAACACCTGGTGGAGAAATCCTAGCTTTCATGATCTTAATAGACAGGAGTAGACATGCCCAAATCATTCCTCTGAAACTCCACAAGATCTGTTAAAGCATCCAGACACTGGATCAAATTTCCACACAAAGCATTCACTGACATCATTTAGCCTTAACATGGAAGTGAAATCCATGCCAGCCATTCCACCTAGGAGCAAACCATGCTGTATTTCATAAGGACAATGCACAAGTATTAAGCAACCATGTACATCAGCGTAGCAAAAAATAGACTGTCTGACCATCTCCACACCAGAAATCTATTGTGGTGTTATCTGGTCTGAAGTCTTATTAGGTGTATAGATATAAAAATGCATATATACATATATATTTCTACATATATGTTCTTGCATGTCATTGTGATGGGTTGACCTTGGCTGGCTGCCAGATGCCCACCCAGCTGCTCTCTTACTATCCCTTCTCAAACAGGACAGGGGGAGAAAACAAGATGAAAATGCTCATGGGTAGAGCTAAGGACAGGGAGATCCCTTACCAATTACTGTCCCAGCAGTACAGACTTGACTTGGGGAAAATTAATTTCTTGCCCATCAAATTTTAGTCGGATGATGCAAAACAAAGACAAAAACTAAAATACCTTTCCCCCACCCCCTTTTTCCCCCCAGCTCAACTTCATTCCTTCATTCTCAACTCCTCTACCTCCTCCCCACTCCCAGCCAGCCAGGGGGAGATGCAAGGTTGTGGTCCGTCCATAACAGCTCCTCGCTCCTCACACCTTTCCCTGCTCCAGCACGGGTTCTTCTCATGAGCTTGCAGTCCTTCAGAAGAACCTACTTCGAGCTCAGGGTCATCCATGGGCCACAGTGTGGATATCTGCTCCAGTGTGGTCCTCTCCACATGCTGCAGGGGAATGCCTGCTCCACCGTGGTCTCTCGCAAAACTTCCAGGGGTCGCAGGGGAATCTGTGCCCCAGAGCCTGGAGCACCTTCTCCCCTCCTCCTTCTCTCACCTTGGCGTTTGTAGGGTTGCTCCTCACACTTTTTCTTCCCTCACTCCTCACTGCCTGTGTGGTGCTTTGTCCTTTCTTAAACATTATCGCAGAGGTGCCACCAGCTCAGCTGAAGGGCTCAGCTGTGTCCTGCGGTGGGTCCAGTGGAGCTGGCTGGAACTGGCTGTGTTAGGCATGAGGCAGCCCCAGCCTCTCCTCACGGAGACTGTCCTTGCAGCCCACCACCACCAAAACCTTGACGTCTACACCCCATACATTCATATATGACACAAAGCAACATCAGCTACAGAAATGATGACTAGACAAAGTCACACCAACCAATCTTGACATCTAAGTTTCAATGCAACTAAAACTAAATTCTGCTGCCTCAAAGGAGGACAGAAGAGTTTAGTTTCAGTCTCAAATGCCAATCACCAGAACAGCTTTTTGCTGCTGCCGCAATAGCTTCCCAGGCTGCCAATCTCATCAAGTAATTCAGGCTGCTGAAGGAAAAAGAGCTTCCTGTCTTTAGTAACACAGACGGTCCTGCAGCACCCTACCAGCTCTACGAAACAGAAAGAAAAGTGGCTGACTCCTAGCCCATGAACACCTACCACTGCCTGCCGCCTTGCTGCTGGAAACGTTCATCTCCCAAGCAGAGACAAGCTCAGCACAGCATCTGCTAACACAACATTCACTTTCTCTTGGCCTCTTTGCACATTCAGCTAAGCTCTGCCTGACTCAACAATAAGGGAAAAAAGTAGCATCTTGTCACCCCAAGTGAAAGAAAGACAGTTTCACTGAGAAGCCTTAAGCAGGCTGTGGCAAAGCTGTAAAAGCAGTCAATAACATCCATGTATCTCAGCCCTGTATACCTCCGTGCACCTACTTTGGCAAAACTTAAAGCAAAGTCTTCAGAGTCACTAAGTTTTGGTACCACATTCTTCTCCCACCCTATCGAGTCTTTTTTTAAAGTGGTCTCCTCCACGTGATGCAGAGCTGCTCACTGTTCTAGCAAGGGGCAGCAGAAGAACCTATGCTGCAATTTACTTCCAAAGCCCATGCTTTTAACCAGAAATGAGGAACAAGCATGAGAAACAGCAAAGAATGTCTGAGCCCCCTTGCCAGCCAGGCTGCAGATTTCTTGTTCGATCCCGAGGAAATAATTTTACTGGTGTATCACTCTCTCAACCTGGAAAGCATAAAATTGAGATGCTTGTAAAGGTGCCAAGATCCATGAACAAGTAAGCATTATAGTGCACTGCTTCATGTGCCAATTACAGAGTCAGTCATATGTCAGGTTTGGGCAGATGCTTATTTAGTCTCAAGGCCAATAATATCTAGCCCTGTTCTAGTAAGTTTTCCTTGGGGATCACAAAACAATACTTCCATGCCTACACTGGAGACTGGGGCACTAGTCAGCAGCTCAGGTACTTTCCAAACCAGACATCATATTTTTCTGTTCAACAGCCCTTAAGTGGTTTTCCTTCCATGACCAAGTAAGTTTACAAGTGTTCAAATTCAAGTAAACAGTTCTTGTTGACAAAGTGAAACCAAAACAGTGAAAAACCCAAAGGGGCAAGTTAAGTAAACCCATTCAAAGTGCAAAGGGTAACTGGAACAGCTGATGGCAACTGTTCTACCTCTAATCTTGCAATACTAACATAGTCACTAACAAACACAGCAGATTACTCCTTGGGCACAATGACAGATTACAGAAAATGGGAATTAAGATTAAAGAAGAGCTACAGAAGCTACAGAACAAGAAGATAAAGAGTAAATCTTAGAAGAATCTCCTTGAAACACACCAAGTTCTTCCCACAAAAAAAGGATATCATTAAGCTTGCTTAACTAAAGAACTGAAAGAAGCTGGCTACACACGCTCAACACATGGCAGAGAGAGTGAAGAAAGCATCCCACCATCACAAACATTTCCTAGAATTACTATAGCAATCTGTTAAAACTGTCACAATGTCTACTAAAGAAATAGAGTATTAAGGCTCAGAAGTTGTAGACAAAAAAAACCAAACAAACAACAACAAAAAACCAAGGTGTGGACAGTAGAGATGGACACATCACTGGCTGGAACAAAAGCTTCCCTCTAGGTCAGCACTGGCTGTTAGTACTATTTCAAGTGAAACTGTGTTAAAAATACCAGTCATGTTGCCAACTGCTGATGGGTCACAGGAACCCAGATCAGCAAAGTAATGAAGATAAATAAACCACACAAAAAAAAGAAAGACACAGACTGTAAGGATGCAAATGTTTTCATATCCAGAGCTTCCAGCTTTCTGATGTATTCCTAGGATATCCTGAGTTAGCATTCAATAGTTTAATTTTTTTTTTTTGCATACAAGACTGTTTACTTTGTTAATTTATCAGTTGATTACATGTAGGTGGTAGAAAGAGCCATACATGTCTGCCATACATGATCAAACCACAACATATCACAGTCAGAGAACTCCCACTATGGGTGCTAATAATAAGCTTTAGATAGATGACTACATGATGACCTATATAGCACCTCTCTAGCAAAATTATAATTCTTTAGATACTACTCAGATTAAAATCTTTCAAGTCAAACAGTACAAGATGTCTGCCTTGTAAAACTAGGTTTCATTTCTTTGGTCTTCCATCTAGACTGAAGGTACCCTGTACGGTACACAGGACATTCACCATCTACTATTATCAGTCAGGATAAGACAAGTCCACAGACAGACAGTGGAATTGCTGCTTAACGCAATCAGTTGCAATTCAGATAACAAGCAAAAGAGCCACATGCATCATTATTTACACAGAGGTAGAGGACTGTTGGGTGGCTGGGGTCATGGAGAACCTAGCCATTTCACAAGGCGGCACTAAACCACATTTTATCACCAAAATATTAAGCTACAGTCTTCTCAACATATTCAAGAACTTCTTGCTGCTGCAAGGTCACCTGAATAGCAGTCCCATCCTCAACGCAACCAGCAGAGAGAAGAGTTTATCCACCTCATCACCTTTTCCCTTTGCAGAACCCGCTTAGTGCTGCAGGCAAGAAGGTCTTCCTACCTGCAGCATCAGTGGGCTCAGCTTAAAAGAACTAACAGCTTCTGACGGGGTGAATATAGCAACTCTGACTAAACCTGGCACAAACACGAAGTGAGCATTGCAACCCTGACTGACACTGTTATTTTCATGAAACATTTCAAGCAGCAACTGAAATGTGCAGGTGAGATCAAAGCAGTAATAGGCACTTGAGCTATTTAACATCCCAGTACTCCTCTGCTTGTTACTGACCTGTGCGTATGTGCACGTGTGCACATGTATGTGAGTGTGTATAAAAGGTGTAGTAGGAAAACGAAAAAAAAAAAAGATCAGGCTTTATTGGCATCAAAAAGAATAGTAAAAATATCAGTAATATTCTTTCTGGTAATGTCTAGACATTCTTCAAGACTTTCAGAAGCAATCAGGCACCACCCTCGTGTTAAACACAGACAGGATATCACTTTTAGTAATACTTACATGGCTTACAAATTCAGGATTGCAAAATAATCCATTTTCTTGATACTCTGGACTAGTTGTTCAAGGCTTACCCACCCATACAAGAGATTATACCTAGATTAACTACTTATACCACAAATGTCCACAGGATCACAAACAGTACATTTGACAATGATCCTTCATTCTTATAAGTAAATGAAGCAATCGGGTTTTCAGATGACTGAGTGTAAACAAGCAAGACAACTTCTAATGCGTGCACGCAGGTACACACAAGAAAATAAGCTTAAAACCCATTATCTGTACTTAGCTGTGAAGCAACAGTTACCTGCTTGGCTTGGCAAAGCAGACTATGATGTTAAACCAGGCCTGTACAACACAGCCCCCCAAGTCATATTTCTGTCTTGCTGCAGGTTATTGGCCACAGGAAACAGGTCTGCCATCGAGCATATGAAGAGGCAGAAGAGGAGCCACAAGCCACGGCAGCTAAGCTATGCAGCACGTTACCCAGCCACACACCACATCCAAGCAACTGAGTGGCAACAGCCCTCTGAAAATGCCACTTCTGCCCTTGCTCTTTTGCTTGGCAGTTTTTGATTTCTGAATGTCTCACTAGATGAAAATCCAGCACGAGGAAAGGGGGAACGGAAAGAGGGTCCTTGAAAAACAGCAGGAACCGGAATGACACACGCAAGCCGAAAGGCAGAGTACTTACAACACGGGACTCCTTACAACCCCAAACTCCAGAGAAGGTCACCTCTTCCCTACCAATCACCAAGCTACTTTGCACATGCAAAAGAGGTGAAGAGCCTGCACTCTGGTCACTTATTCCCATGCAAAGATGTAAACCTTGTGCCAACTCCACACATGGACAAAAAAAAAAAAAGTGCCTTTTCAAAGCAGACAGGAGGATTAAGGATGTGCAGTATAAGCACAGAGAGAAGAATCTAACACAGGAATAACTTCTGATTTAGAGTTAGAAAAAAATCAACAGTCATAGGGATGGGCACAGAAACACAGTTCAACACAGGTAAGAGAGTGATTTTAACACCCATTTATTCCTTTAAATTGCAATCTCACTTCTTAGATAGTCTCCACCCTAGGGAGGGTCCCTTCCAAAAGAGTATCTTGTAGCTTTGCTTGGTTTTAAGATACTATATTTGGTTACATACCTCAGACTTTGTAGAATGATCTGCTACTCCCAGCTACCCATAGCATTACTGTAGTTGTACCTTTTGTTGTGGTCAGGGGAAATATGCTTCCTTCTTCTCTGGTCTCCATATTTATTTTCAAAGAAGTTAGTTTTACTGTAAGCTATGTATATCTCCTATCTGCCTACTTAATTCTAAATATTAAGGCTGTCTCTGAAAATACAATGCAAGCCTTAGCAATCTCTACTTCGTTTATTGCAAAATGCAGTAATCTTAAATCCAAACAATGCTATTTGGAAATAAGTTTTAAGTTTCTTACCATTCAGCACAGTTCGTTATTAAACCACTTTCCACACAGACTTACTGTTTTACACAGTTTTCCAGGCATACGAACTGAGAAGGCATCAGGCTTCTTTAATGATTCCTGTTGAAATATTTTGCTAAGTTTTACCCATTAAGCAAGTATTGCCAACCAAAAATATCTTCAGGTGCTGTACCGTCATTGTCCATGCCTAGTATCTACGCACACTGAGCTACCTTGGGAAACACATATGATCTTTTCATTTCAGAATGACACGTGAAACGTCGAACTCTGCCCCGTAAGAGTATAAGCCAGAGCAAAGTTAAGCATTACCCTTGCCGTTTCTGCCGCTCCATAGCCTTGTACTTATTCTCCATCTATACGAAGTGTAAGCACTTCATTTTGGCTGATGTAATTACTCCTCCACCCAAATACTTCACCACTGACCACAGCAAAGGTGTTTTCCAAGTCATTTACCACAACTCCAGCGTCCCCAGTCGCCGGTCACCTCCGCACCATGCTGTGCCTTTCCTCAACAAAGACGACTCGCCTCCCCTGACTTAAGAACCGGCCAAGAAAAAAAAAACGGCAAGCGCCGCTACGGGGCCGCCACGCTCTACGCCCGTGGCACCCGTGGCAGCACCGGGCCCCGGCCACTCCAGCACCCTGGGAAGCGCAGGGCGCGGGGGTCTTTTGCCCCAGGCAGGCCCCGGCACGGCCCGCGGGGGAGGCCCACCTCCCCTCCCTCCCCTTCCCCCCGGGACGGGGCTCCCCATCCCTCACGAACCCGGGCAGCACCGGGCGCCCGGGCCACGCCGGGTGTCCCGCGTGGGGCAGGCCTGCCGCCGGCGCTCTGGGAGGGGAGCGAGCAGGCTCCCACGGCCACACGGGAAACGCACCCAGGACGCCGGTCCGAGCTCCGCAAACTGAAGCGGAGGGGAACGATTCTGAACCGGGTGGGCAGGGAACAGCAGAGCCGTACCCCACCCGCGAAATTGCCCTCCGTTCCGGCAACCCGGCGACGACGAGCGGCGTTTCAAGGGACGAACCGGTGGAGCCAGGGCGCGTGTCACCTCCCCGGCAGGCCTCGCCCCCCGAGCGGCACCCGACGAGGGACGAGGGGCGAGGTACGGGCCGGGGAAGGGCCGCCCCGCCGCCGCCTGCCTCACCCCGAGGGCCCGGCGGCGCCTCCACGTGCCGGGCCGGGCCGCCCCCTCCTCTTCCGACCGCGGATCGGCGCCGGCGGCCCCCGCCGGGCACGACCTANCCTGCCGCCACCTCCCCGCGCCCCCATTGTCCGCCCCCGGCCGCGGGCCCGCTCCCCCGCGCCCCGCAGCCCCCTTCCCTTGCCGGGATAGGGCCTCGCCACTGTCACTCGCACACACCTCTGTGCCCCCCCCCGCCTCCGCCCCGGCGCTGCCCACTCCTCCCGAGGATTGGCCAGGGCAGCGATCCGTCAAGTCCAGACGCCCTATCACAGCAGGGAACTCGCTGGCCCGCCCCACGAGCCGGGCACGTAACTAGCTCCTCCTGCCTTCCCCCCGGCGGGTGGTGGTGCGGGATCGCTGGAGCTGCTCTCGGTTCCGCGATGTCTGGGGGACCCGAGCACAGGAGCGCGGTGGCGGCATCCGCATCCTCATCCTCAGCCGTGCTGGCAGGGGGGAGGCCTGGAAACGCCGGGTCTCGCCTCTGACAAACGCTTCGGCCTTCGCAGGTATTAGGACCAGCCCGTACGGCCACAGCCTGCCTTCGCCGCGCCCGCACCGCGCACGCTGCCCTGCCTCCCTGCTGCCCTGCCTCCGTAGGGACGCAGCAAGGGAGCCCAGGGCAGCCCAGCGCCAAGTGCCCTCGCCTCAGGCTCTGGTGCTGTCCGAGAGTTAACCTTCCGTGTGGAAAGCTTAACTGAGTACCTTTGGAGGCACGCTAGTGACCTTCTTTTACATTAAAAAAATACTTCAAATACCTGATAGTCACGCAAATGGGCTTGTGCGTTTGTTAAGTCAAGATCTACACCAGAGCTGTGGGTCTGTCGCTGTTGTGACCTATGAGGATCGCAGCAGAACTCAGTTTGTTCCTAGCACAGCACCGTGTCTCAGACAGTCTCTACAATGTGGATCTCTTGCCATGCATTTACTAGGCCCAGCTTTCTGAAGAGAAACAACAGGAGTAGACTGCAGCGCTTATTTAGTGCCCCAGCTTCTGCACAGGCATTGGCAAGCGAGTTCCCCCGGATGCACGTTACAGTACTGGCTAACAAGTGCACATCCCGAGTGCTTGTCCCAAGCTGCCGGGGAAGCAGGAGAGCACCGCTGCAGGCTGCGAGCACGGACAAGGGTGGGTTCCCCCTGCCCCTGCTGAGATCCTTCTTGTTCTTCCCTGTTAACTTGGAGAGCCTGTTTTGGCCTGTGTTGCCTGTAAGTACAGGCTCCTTCAGAAGCTCTCCTGCTACGTCAACTGTATAGTCGCCTTTGCCTTTCGCCTGAAAATACCTGCTTGGAATTTCCCCCCCAGCTGATGGAACTGGACTCCCTGCTGTTATAGACCTCCTGAGACCACGCTTTCACCCTTCCTTCTTTATCTCCTTGTTTCACTCCCTCTCTTTTGGGAACCTCTTCGCGTACGTGTCTTCTTTTGCTAAGCTATGTATTTTAAAGAAGTTGCACAAGCTTACTCATATCACAAAGCTATTGCTCACTGCATCCATGAGACTTCAGAGGCCTGCGATGTACTCAGTTCACTTCTGCCCAGTGCTCTATGGATGCTGGTCCTATCCCAGATGCACATGCCACCACAGTTTCCCTGCCACTCTCTGGCCACCTAGCCACATCTTGCAGATGAAAGAGGCCACAGGAAAGTGCCACTACTGGGTGCCATGTCGAGGAGGGCCATGATAAAGCAAGCCCCTGCAAAAACACAGGCAGATTTTTTTTTCCAGCTGTGATGCACACACCAGGTTCACAGCTCTCGTGGGATTTAAAACACAATGGCGCACACATCCGTTATTCACGCCCCAGGGGGAGGCTCTGGAGCGTGTTCTTCAGCTAACTGTTGTACACGTTTTCTAGAAACCCAGGCTACCAGAAATCCAGGGCAGCAATCGGGAATAAGGATCAATACAGGCAACTCTTTGTATCACAGGGAATTATCACCTTGTTTGGTTGTCACCTCATTTAGTCCCTCTGACTTTCCTTGCAGATGAGTCTTCAGCCAACTGATCAAAATCTCCCCTTCCCAAATGGAGCAGAAACTGATACACAGTGATGAGCCTTTCATCCCAAGCCCTTTTGCCTCAGTACTCCCTCAGAGCTCTTCCTTTCCATGGAAATTCCACCCACCCTTACAGCTCTCCTCAGTGACTGGAAGTGCTCTACCGACACAGAAGCACCTCTATACCCAGAGTTCGCTATTTACCTTCAGGTCCTTCAGTACTGCAGTTTAAAAATGTTCAGTCCCCTGAACAGGCCAAGCTTTGTCTTTCTAGGCATTTTTTCAAGATAGCCAACCTAAAGTTTAAAAAAAAATACATCCTTATTCTCAAATTTACTGTCCTTCACAGAGCTCGTGTTCTCTTTTTATGTACTAATAAGCCTGATTCTGCCACATGTGCCCCTTGCCAGAGGATTCCTATGGTATCTCCTTTCCCTGACAGAGCTGAGGTAACGTTGTCACAGGTACAGCCGTACGAGTGTCCCGTTTGCTGTGTAGTAGTACTGCTGTTCAATGCAGAGAACACCTGGGAGAGTATCTGGTCTACTTACTGTAGACCATTTTTTTTTCCAGATAGTAATGATCAAATTATTGTCTTCTGTGATTTCCAGAAGAGGAAGCAAGGTGCTGGAGCAAACCCAATTTGTCCTGAGGAACATACATTGCATTTGTACGTTGTGACATGTTACTGTTATGGTTATGACAAAAAGAACTGGGAACACTTTGCAGAGTAAGCTGTTAAATGCAGAGCCTACAAGCTGTACTACACAATTCCTTAACTCATCTCAGCACATGACTCCCTGATAAGCTAACCCAATTAAAGGTGTAGTTGCTGCTGTCTTTTTTCCCCTCTAGCTATGCAACTCTACTCTCTGTCTACTGATAATACTGGTATTTATCAAATTTCTCAGTAATTCAGCTCAGTTAGCTGGCAACAAACTCATTTTTTCTGTCTGTGTACGGAGAGGTGGGGAGTTACTTTTCTTCATGCCGAATCCATTCCCAGTAAGGTCAGAAAAGCAGCAGTGACAGAGCAGGACTGCCCAGACAGTGGGGCAAGAGAGACCACAGGAGCCTCCCAGCAGGCTGCTGTCAAGTTGCCTAACCGGTTTCTGAGCTTTCTCACATGCTGTAAAATCAGCATTCCGTCCCACAAGAGAAGGAAAAATGCTTTTGTGCCTTTTTTGTTTCCGCTTATCACAAAAGGAAGATATAAAAAAGTGTGCGTCACTGGGGAGGAGGTTAAATTCTTTCATGGTCGCTGCTTATGTTAGAAATTCAGACCTTTGTTACCCTACTGTTTTGGAGAGCTCTCTAGTAGCTTGCTAGAGAGAGCAAGCAGGATTATGATGTCAAACAAAATAAGAGTAACATCTTCCAGGAGGAGAAGCAAATATCTTCAGACTGATTTTACATTTTTAATGGTTTTGATTGTTTTCTATTTAGCCTGCATCTCTGTACCTCCTCGAGGAATTGTACAGTAGGCAGTGTTTACTGTGCAGAGATACGCATTCCTCCAAAAAATAACCCACCCGACATGCTCATTTTGAAACAGTAAGAGAAGAACATGAGAGAGAAAGAACGAACTGGCTCTATTTGTAAAAGAAAGTATTGGGTGTCTATTACAACACTATTTTTTCCTCTGCAAGTTGAGAGAAATTGTGACTGGCAGATACATTTATGTTTACTCTGGTTAAATAGAAATGCAGTGGTTCCTTCAAAACTCAGAGCTGGCAGCAGCATGGTAATTGCATATGGTACTTGAAGAGTTTGATAATTATTCTTCTGTAATTTGATTAAGAAGAATGTCTTGGATCACACACTATGCAAGGTTAAGTGTTCTGAGGAAAACTTACAATGGAAAAAGATACTAATGATGAGCTATTCTAGTGCTGAACTGATGCTAAGGAACAGCTCGAGCCACAAGTATTCTTGATAATCTTGATATATAAAAAAGCCCATAAAATGAAAGCAATTATTTTTCCTGTCTCTCCCTCCTACCTTCCCCCCAGTTTCTTGGAATATAGACAAAACTAGTTGAGCGACTGTTACTGTACAGAGACAAGAGCCAAGGTAGCACTGACCTCTAGCCTGACCAGCATCAGTGTTTGTTGTAAGAAAACTCTGATATTTAAACAGGTGTGCCTAAAGTCCTCACCTGTAAAGTAACATCACCACTGCTTGGCTGTCGTACAGTTTTAAATGATGGAAGTGAACCATGAACCTCCCTTCTTTTGGTTGGTGTTTGTGGTTTGGCTGCTGTGGTTAAGGGCTAGGCATATATTAAGCAGATTTTGCATACAAGGGTAGATAGGGTTGCCACAGTGACTGAAGAAACCTGGAGAGCAACAGCACACGCAGTAACAGTACATGTGCCTCATTACCAATACGGAGCGCTGCAATAAAGCGGGGCAGGCTGTGCATCAGATTTGTTTGAGCTGTCCCAACATGGCCACTGCAACAGTCCCCATAAGCCCTGACTGCTCCTCGGCAGGCTGCTGGCCACACACCGGCGAGGCTGCGGCACCGGCAGGACGGGCATTCAGGCGGCTGTGAGTGCTGGCTGCCCAGCTGGCACCCTCACCCCTCACAGGCAACCCCTGCCTGGGCAGGCACCCCCTGAGGTAAACCACAGGGCCGGCGGCCTGCCAGGCTGAGCCGGAGCGGGGGAAGCTTCGGCCTCCTCGGCCTGCGGGCTGCCGCCACCAGTCAGGTTACAGGCTGGCAGCGGTCTGCAGACGCTTGGCTGTCACGAAGCCTGTTTACCACCCCGCGTTTACGTAACGCTGTTTTCTGGGGGCTTCCCATCCGTCTCTATGACGAGCTCATAGGCACGGCTGTCGCGGAAGAGAACGCTCAGGCCTGGCGAAAGATCCCCGCGCCTACCCGCAGCCTACTTCTGCTCCGGCCGACAGCGCAGCCCGGGGCCTGCACCGCCTCCCCCCGCGGCAGCCCCAGGGCCGGACAGGCGCCAGGGCGGTCGGAGTCGGGCGCCAACGGCCAACAACGACCGCCGGGCGGCGGAGCCGCGCGGCAGCGCTCCAGCCTTCCTGTAGAAGGGAGGAAAAGCTTCTTTCATGGCGGCTCGTTGGTCTAGGGGTATGATTCTCGCTTAGGGTGCGAGAGGTCCCGGGTTCAAATCCCGGACGAGCCCAGCTTTTTTTTCTTCCCCCCCCCCCTTTTTTTTTCTTCCTTTCTTTCTCCCCCAAACACCGCCTCTCCTTCCCCGCCCCGCTCCCTACCCAGCGCCCGTGATGTGACCCGGTGTCCCCTGCGGCGCTCCTCCGGCAGACAGCGGCGGCCCCCAGACAGAAGCGAAGGGCCCCGGACAGGGCAATGAGAGACAGTTCCCTCGTAATGCAAGGAATGAGTGTTAGTAACTCACAGGGAAGGGGTCATCCCTCTCGTCTTACGCCCCCTCTTCGCCTCGCACAGGGCGCCGCTACCCGCAATCAAGGCCCCCCCCCCGCCTTCCCCCTCACCTTTCCTAACCCCCCAAGCACCCCCGATGAAAAGGGGCTGCGGGGCTGCTGCTCCTCCCCCCTCGAGGGCCCACCTCCGTCCCCCACGGCGGCTCTGTCTCCCCAAACCGCAGCCGTGCCGCCAGAGCATCGCGCACCCTGCCGCTCCCCCCGGCACCATCTCCGGGTCCTTCCCCCGAGCCCACCCTCCTGCCGCGGGCGGGCCCGAGGCGCTGAGGCAACAAAAACGCGGGGGGGCAGGGGGTACACGGCGGCGGCAAAATGGGAGTCGCAGTCGCTTCCCCCTCACCAAGCGGGCTCGTCCGGGATTTGAACCCGGGACCTCTCGCACCCGAAGCGAGAATCATACCCCTAGACCAACGAGCCGCTCTCTATTGCCTCTTCCCCAGCTCAGCACTTCAGTCACTACCCGCCTCCTCCCGCCCAGCGCTCTCTATTTTCCCCCACCCAGTGCCTTCGTGGGTTTGCCCTTCCCCCCCCCGCACGAAAATTCCCAATGGTTCTGCGCACCGCTTCGGAAGAACACCATTCCTCTCCCCAACTGCGGAAGCTGCTGCGATTTCCCTCTGCTGTCCGCCCCCCCCGCCGCCAGGGTAACCCGTGGCATCGCCCTTCGCCCGATCCTACGACTCCGCTTGGTAGAGACGATTCCAAGTCCCCGGGGGGGGAGCGGCCCCCGCGCTGCTCCCCCGCGCTCTTCCAAGGGGGGAGGAATGCCGCCCCACCCCCACCCCGTGCTTCGCGCTCGCGCCAGACGGCGGCTCGAAGCCGGGCGAGCTCATTCTCAGCGGAGGGGAAGGGGGGGAGCGGTATGGCAAACGCCCACTCCTTCCCCCGAACGGCTTTGGTTTCTCCCGGCCCGCGCTTTGCCGAGCCGTTAGGCGCTGCGCCCCCTCGAGGTGTGAGGGCGGGCGGCGTCAGGCTCCGCTCCTCGATGGGGCGGGCGGAGCGACAGACGGACAGGCAGGGTCGTCCACCCCCGCCCCCGCAGCTTCCTGCTCGGGGGAGGCGGGGGGGAGATACACACGTAATTACGTATGCCAGTGTGTGCGAATCCTCTCATGGAAGCCCCCAAGTGGGTGAGGTGAGGGTCTGCGGGGTGTCCTAGCCTGTTCCGAGGCAGCCGGTGGTTCCCTTCCAGCAAGTGGCCCCAGGAGTGGCCACTGGGGCCACTTGGGCCCGCCGGAAGCTGCGAGGGAAATGGCTTAACAAAGGACCTTGGAATTCCGGGAAAAGTGCCTCAGCGTTGGGTGTGTGGTACTCAGGTGTTGGGGCCCAGAGTAGCCAGTGGCGTTCCTTTGATTCTGAACCACTCCACCCTGCTTCTTTGCCTCCCGCTTCATCTCTGATGTGCTATATCCTGTCATGCTTCTTCATGTTTCCACACCTCTGTACCAGCCTCCCTTGCATCCCAGATCTTTCAAAAAACCCTGTTCTTCCCATCAGTAGCTGCTCTCTGTCCTTATCCATCCAACGCTTTCTTGTGGCTCACGCTACAGTTTAAGCACAGTCCAATCAAAAAATAACCATAAAAACCAAGAAGATCCCAGCCAAACAACTGCAACAGTCTCCTTGCTCTTGGGCTGCATTCCTTTCTCTACTTTACCTTTATTCTTGCTCTGTTTTCCATCCTTCCCCCCCAGTTTAAGGGTCCCCTGGCCAGTGAGGTTTGTGCTTTTACTTTTTTTTTTAATCTTTCAGGCACCATCCACACCAGAGGAATTGCATAAATTATATCAGATTTTTCTTGCTGAGGGCATTTTCCATTCGACCATCAGTGTCCTTACACCTGACATACACTCCTGCCTCAGGAATTTGACAGATACGTATGGGTCTGAGTAGGCACCCCACCCTATACAGCAAGCCAAGCTGTGATCTGCATTTCAGTCAAAACTTTTTGACTCTGTACACCTTGTGGATACAAGACCACACTGGCCAGGCCAATGTTTCCTGATAGTATGGATGGGGCAAGGATACATGCCCACATATACCCTCTGCTTTTGCCATGTCACGATGCTAATACTGGCCAAAGAGTCTTTTCTAAAATTGCTCTCACTTGGCCTGCAGATGGGCAAGGTTTGTGCACTGCCTGAGCGAGCATCACCCTGGGAGGGATGCCTTCAGCTGAGAAACAGGCACCTTCCCAGGAGGGATGCCTCCAGCTGAGAAATAGGCGCCTTTTTTCCTGCAACTTGTAAAGCCATCAAGGATGAAGATGGTGATGCAGCTTCTGGCACAGAAAGCTTCTGAACTGTTGATTGCCAGAAGCTGGGAAATCTCACAGGAAGGATCACTGTGTGTCACTTTGGGTTTTTTTATGCTTCCCCTGAGCAGAGATGCTGTTGGAGAAATGGCACTAGGCTAGATGGTTTTGCTTTCTTCTGCTCCTAGATACCTGATACCTGCAGGGCTGGGGCAGGGAGTGTGGCAGTCTCCAGTGTCACTGCTTGCCCCAAAGAACACCTTCCTTTGTGGATTAAGCACGTTGGTTATTGCTGTTCCCCAAAAGTAAAAAATACCACAAAATAAAATTGAATGTTAAACTGTTCTAATGGCCGTGGAAATCCTACCCCTATTTTGCCTGCTGCTACCAGCTCCCTCCATCCTTCCTCAGCCTCCTTCATCTCCCCCGGAGGAAACACACGGATTTTGTTTTGGTTTGGTTTTATTCCACCATTTATTTCTTCTGTTTCTCCCTCGGATTTCCATTCCCTTGCTCGGGACACACATACTCGTTCTCTAAACAAGCACACATATATCTCTATACAGTAAGCCACAATCATTCACATCCAGATGGGACACTCCGCTGAGAGAAGAAACAGGGTACAGCGAATGATTGCAGCCTGCCCTGGAATACAAGCTCTAACAAACAGATTTAAATGGATTCAAAGGCAACAATGCTCCACAACATGGCTCAAAAGGATGTGGGGGTCATGTTTGCCAACAAGCCCGTGCTACGCAGGAGGGTCAAAGCCGCTGGCTCTCAGCAAATGGCACCTCAGTGCTCTCACCTGGGAAAAAGAAAGGCAGGACACAGAGCCACTTCTTTCTTTGCGATTTCAGAGCTGGTGAACAGAAGTTTGAGGGGACATCCCTCAAAGCTATCGGGTTTGTAACACTGCTGTGTTGCAGAGCCCACTCAAGGACCGGATGTGGGCCGTGTTGCGTAAAATGCTTGTGCCTGTCCAGAGAGACAGGGACAACCCAAGCCTCCGACTCTGCTCAGCTTAACGTTTGCTAGGAGGAGCTTTGTGATGGATGAAGAGGAGCTGGCTAATTCTGCCCTTGGTCTCCGTAGCTGCGTCTGTGTTGCTGGGTACTCGGTGGCTGGTGGCAGGTTCAAGCACTGGCCCCTGACCCTTCATACCGCCTAACAGATAGCTGACTCCTTGGCTCAGCTTTTGAGAAGTCTGGCTCGCTGTGTCCAGCGAGCCCAGACTTGTCCCCACAGCTCCACATCACGCTGTGGACATGAGCCCCATGGCCTTGAGCCAGAGCAGCTTTTTATTTGATATTGCAGATACAGCTTCAAGCGCTACTGTCAGGAAACTGGTCAGGTGAGGGTCTGTTATCTCTCTTTCCCCAAATAACTTATTTCTTATGGGCAACAAATACTCTCCAGATGTAAAAGCTTCTTTGGCTTAGCAACTGCTAGACCCATGACTTAACTAGTATCCCAAGAGTGAATGCAAATCTAGTACAATGCCTAAATGCTTAGGAGGGACTGGCTATCTGACCTTCACCAATTCATATTCAGTCAGGCCATACAACTGGAAACTCAGCCATCTAAGACCTCTTCTTTGACCTACATAAAATTAAGCAGCTGTTTCCAGTAAGCTAGGATGCTTTTTATCACAAGTGGCACTCGGTGGTCACACACTGAAAGTTTCAAAAGAGAATCAAAAGATTGGATAGGGTCTGGAAGTGAGAAAGACTGACGGACAGGCGACCCTTCTAAATCTGGACTGGAGCGCAGAGCTGGATAAGAAAACTTGCCCTGTTGACCTATGCAGCACATCTTTTCTGTGCATCAAATCTGTTGGTTGTTACTTTCCACCAGCACTAAAAACACTCCAAAGTTGAAGCACACAGAAAAATTGCCTACCATGGCTGGCTGTTTCACAGATCAGCCAGCTCGACCCCCACTTCAAAGGGATTTTATGCTTTATGAACAATGTTCTAAGAGGTTTCCTCATGTTCAGGGTTCACATTGTCTGCCATACAGCATATATGGAGAAAACATACTTTTCCCTACTGTTAAAACATTATTTACTGAAATTTGAAAACCCAAAATATTTCAAAAGAAGCTACCAAAAAGGCACCATACATGTATGTATGTATGTAACTGATGAACTTCATCTAAGACCAATGCAGGGGAGAAGAAAAAGACATTTTGGAGCAGATGAAGGAGCAGAGGTACCAGGAGTGGTGGTGGCTGTTGGCTCCAGGACAGCGCATATCAGGTCTCTCAGTCCCCGAATATCACCGAATATCACTGAGGAATGTCAGCCAGCACCTCAGTTTTGAACTCCGAAGTGACTGCAAGCCAGTCTCTTGTTCTGACTGTCCCAAAATATGATGGTGCAAAGCAGAGAGCCAGCAAGCAGCCACTCAGCTCTGGGATGAGTCTGGACCTCGGGGGATATCCGTATTCTGCTCCTCTCCTGCCACTGAAGGTTTTCCAGTAGCTTCCACCTTGATTGGGTTAGATGGCTCCTATTCACATGTTAAGTCTCCTGTGCCCTGATTGGGTCTGTCCTTTTGAGAGGGGAAAAGTAAGGAAATTATGAAAAATAATCATGGGTCTAGGTAAACACAGCGGTGGGGAGTCTGGGGGTACTTTGGTAGTTTCCATGCTAGGAGGCAAAGGCGAGCTGCAGCCTGAGCACCAGCCTGCTTCCTTCAGTTGCTCCTTGCCAAACCAAGGAGGCATTTGAAGAGGGGCCAGGTGGTTGAGGTGGAATGAGATAGTTCCTCAGGCATCTGTGGCTACGTTATCAGTGGTTAGAGAATACGTAAGAAGCTACATGGAACTAGCCCCACTTCAGCCAGTGGAAATTCTCTTTTATTTCAAGTGGCAGAGGCCCGTGTTTGTGTGCTTCCAGGGCTGATTGTGAAACTGGTATGTGTGCAAACACTATTTTTGCTGGCAAAGCTAACAAGCTAAACACATAGAGAGACAGAGAGAATATATATGTATGCATGTACAAGTACAACATCTGCACATATATACATAGAAATATGTATATGTAAGGAGGCATATTGAGATAGTATATACATGGTTACTGCAGGGGGAAAGTGCTTTTTACTGTAAGTACTTTCAAACTGCTTTCAAAACAGCAATTGAGTAGGGTGCCTGGTGAGCAGAGCTTCTCTGTTTCACTGAATCCAGAATCGGCTTTGCTTTTTCTCCATCCTCTCTCTCTCTGTAACACCACCCAGGAGGGCTGGTTGTTTTCAATACACTGCCTTGCACCCTCTTTCAGGCCTGAGATTTGATACTTTTGAGGTGTGGGGAGCAGCAAAAATGTTGGTGTGTTCTGTTACAGTTGCCATTTTCATTAATAAGCAAAACCCTCTGGTATTTTAGGGGCCATCGTCATGCTGACCCGTCTTACCTGTGTGTCATGGTTATGCTGTGCCCTGCTCCTGCGTGGCTGATGTTGAAGGCTCACTGGCAGTCCCTAAGCCCACTGCGTCCTGCAGTGGTTCAGGTGCCAGTGGTGTTTCTTCAGTGTCTGACGTTCTCTGTGCGTCTGTGCTCTCACTCGTCTCCTTTGCTTCAGCTTCAGCTTCTTGCTTCTCCTTGTCCCCCTTTTCCTGTTCACAGGCACTGCCTTGCTGCTCTTCTCCCTGGGGACCCTCGCACACCTTCTCATCATTTCCAGAGGGAGGCTGGGGAGAGTTCTCCTCCCCTGGGGCACCACAACACACTTCCTCCTCCTTTGTATCCCCTTCATTACTCTTGCAAGGAGTCATTTCCTCTGCCTGTTTTTCCCCTTTTTCTTCATCTTCTGATCTGCTGGATCCTCTCCTTGATGGGGGCTTCTCATCAGACCCTGTCTGTTTCTTTTGGTCTTTGCTCCCTGTTTCTGCCTCCTCTGTCTTGCCCTTGGGCCCAAACACCTCATCCCCATCTTCCTTGGCACCATTTTCTGGAGAGGAGATGTTGACCCCTAAATCTTCCCCATCTCCGTACTCAGACAGAGATCTTCGGAACTTCCTGGAGGGAGGCCTGCGCTTTATCGATCCCCGCGTCCGCACCTTGAAGGCAGGAAAAGCAGACATTGAAGCAGACAAAGAGAGTGGTACTGCAAAGCAGGAAAGCACAACAGAGGAAAATACCATGGGAAACTTGATTGCTATGCTGGTGGCCTCACTTTTCCTGCTCTGCTACTGAGAGGTAGGGAGACGAGGGCTCCTACCCCTGAGAGACTACTTTAGAGGACAAGCAGCTCCCTAATATATGCCTCCTTTCCTTCGGTAAAGCTGGCACTGGAGATCATTGTCCCAACTTAAACTGTGGCTCCTTGTCCAAGTTAGACGCTAAACCCAAGGACGCTGCATTCATTGTGCAGATGCCGCTGACTTTGGATGTCTCAGCCTTTTCTACTCTTGGCAGTTTGGTGGTTGAGGAAGGAGTCTGCACTCTGGTTGATGATGGTGAACGCAGGTGACAGCTCCCCATTTAAGTGCTGTGCACTCTGTGGGACACCTGGCAAACCGTTGTGCTCTACACGGCTCCCTAAGATGCACCTCAGCCACCTTTGACATTTGCCGGCACGGGGCACCACTTCCTCACAGTGCTCCCTGCCCAGGTACCAGCCACCCTGTTACTACTGAGCTGAAGTGACTGAGTCCTGCCACTTCACCCCTTCCCTCTACCCATTTGGCCAGGAAGCTGCTGGAGCTGCTGGACCACGAAGCTGCATGTGCAGGCAGGCAGAGAGGAGACTCCACAGAGCTACACTGAAAGGCTGTTTCAAACCCGACGCACAGGTCTCCTCCCTTGGCTACAAATGCACACTGTTATGGCAGGACGGAGGGCTATGGCCTCCTCTTCCTCTTCATCCCCAAGTGATAAGCAAGCCTTATCCTGCTGTGATGGAGAAATCCTAGCACATACCCTACCTTATTATAGCATTGCAGCTGAGTGCCTTCCGGGGGTTGATCAAAGCTGACCGGTGTCTCATTCACTTCACTGGGCTGGGACTGAATCCCTGGGCTGCTGGGCGTTGAGGGAGGGGTGCTGAATGGAGAAACCAGGGCTTTTAGACCAGGGCTTTTGGGAGATGCTCCCGGCAGCAGAGCAGCTGGAGCAAAAGCTAGATTGGCCTGCAAAGAAAAATCCCCGTCACGGGCGTGCATGGCACCGGCATGTACGACATGCAGTAACCACACGGAGGAACCCTTGCTCTTGCCACACGAGCTGCCACATCTCTCTGCTGTCACAACCCACATACCTTGTGGTTATGGGTCTCTCCTGGTGACACTGTCAACAAACAAGTCCGGGCAGAGAAGTTAGGACTGGACATTTGCCCTTCCCCAGCAGCTGGATCTCAGGATGTGTCCTTTTGTCATCCTGAGGCCTTTTGGGATTTTCCAGTGACCCAGCCAAGCCAGCACAGTCTACAGTGGCTGAGCCAGGAGAAAGACTGAACAAGCAGCCAGCAATCACTTCCAGATTTAAACCATCTCTGTGCATGCCCAAGCAGGCCTCGCATTTTCAAGCCTGGTCTGCAGGTCTTCTGAATGATCTGTGCAGTCGTGAGGAGTGAGAAGACCATGCAAAAAGCAAGCTTGTGATGAACGGTGGCAAAATCTTTCCTGATGGCCTGTCACTAAGAAGCTCTCATAGGCAAACGTCCTTGGATGCATTAAGAGGGACAGTGCTATGAACAGGCTTACGTCGTGTCAGGGCGGCCAGGAGGCATTGAACTCTGGAGTCGCACGTGCTGCCAGGAGAGGCAGCTGGCAGCGGCAGGGCACTATGTCTATGGGCTATGGAGTGCTGAGCTGCCCTCAGTGGCACGAATCAGGCGCCGTGGAGAGATACAAAACGGGCAAGAAGCGCTGGGTGTGTTTGAACATAACTGGGGGAATTGAGGCGAGGGAAGCACAGAGCTTCTAGGCATGCACAGAGGAGTGCCAGGGCCCGGAGCGCACTCCCCACTGCCAGGATTGTAGCTGCCTGCGCTCAAGGCCAGCTCCCCAATAGGGTGCAGGTGACTCAGCTTGATTTAGACTGCTGCGAAGAAAGAGCTGGAAGAACTCTCAGCCAGAGTGTCCCTCACTTTCTTTTGCAAGCTGCATTTAAACTGAGGCTCCTGCCCCTGCTCCCTACCTGAGCTGTGCTGCTGCCATGCCCATGCCCAGCCATGTGCCCCACAGATCGAAATGATCCTGACCCATGCACTGACTCCCAGGCAGGATGTGCCTTGAGGATCGCTGGACTGTTTCTGATGCTGGTTACCATTACCAGATCTGCTCTGCCTTCCTTGTTTGTGTATTGTGGGACTGGGCCCTCGTCAGTGAGGCCACTGCCCTGCTTACCTCACTGTAACCCTTGGCTCCTGGATCCCCTTCCCCTGTGGCTGCTCCGCAAGGGAAATAGCTATAACAAATGCCAATCAGCTTTAATTTGCTGGGGCAGCCATGTGGGCTCTTCCAGGACCTACCTGCAGCTTTTCAATCATGGGGGAGCTTTTCACCTTGACCTTGGGAATGGGGCAAGCATTTGGAGACCGCTTCTGCAAAACAAAATGAAACATGAAAAAGTCACAGTAAAGTAGGTGAAAAAGAGGAAATACAATGAAGGCAGAAAACTTGGAAGAGATAAGCAGAAAGTGCTAGTAAGGGAGCAAATGGAGTCTCATATAGCGTCTTCACACAAAAGTTTGCTTTCTTCTTTCCTGACCCTGCTCCCCTTTTGTTATCTAGCCATCCTAGGGCTCTACATACATGTATCCTTCCTCTGGGTGAAAAGGTGATTGTCTGCTTTCTGGCTGAAGTATCTGAGTTAGGTGGTGTGTAATGGCTCTGCTGCTACATAGCCTTCACTAAGGTATCTAACCTATGACACAGTTTCCCCTGGTATTATTTCAGGACCAGACAGATTAAAATTCTACCTCTTAAAGGGTATAAGCCTTAACATTGGCAAACATTGTGAACTTTTTGTGATGGGAAAGACTTTCTGCCACCACTTGACTAACAGAGTTGAAGGGTATGCAGTTAGCATGGGCAGGAAAGGCTTAAGTGGCTGGAAAGGTAGAGCTGTAAAAGGCTGAAAACAGTTTGGGAAAGGGAGAGCATTGCTTTGAGAAGGGGCATATTGCTTTTTTCAGGTCCAAAGGAAAAGGGAGGAATCTAAGGTTTTAAAGCTTGTGCTCCTTTGGCATGGGGGCAGCAAGAGCTTGTAGCTGTCAGAAAACAAGGACAAAGAACCACCCCTTTGTTAAGGGCAGGTGACAATGTGAAATTTGGTAGGTAGACCTCATACCCTGAAATACAGAAGGACAGAAGTGACTGGAAAGGGCCTGAGCATAAACTTTAGTGAGTAGCAGCCAGCTTACTGGGACCTGGTCATTCAAGGGTGCTGTATGGAGGACACCTCAAGACAATATCCTGTGGGTATTGCTGACAAAACCCCTCTTCACTCTGGATTCATTATTCCCTTTTTCTGAAGAAGGAAAAATCTCAAGAGCAGAACTATTACACCATTATACTCAAACTTCTAGAGTTCATCTGAAGGCAACAAACAGCACGGATGTTCCCTGTGCTAAGCGCTGTTCGAATCTAATAAATGCCAGCAGTTCCTGCTTTAAAACATTTGAAAGGTGGTAACTGGGTGGATCCGTCAGTGCTCTAAGGGTAAAAACAAAAGCAGTAGAAATGGGATGTGTATCCATGCTACAGGAGTGGGAAACAGCGTGGAGCTGACTCTGAGTCGGTACGTGTGTGTGAGCAGGCGAAGGTTTGATGCTGCATGACTGATGTCTTTTGCTGCACAGCCTGACCTCTCTGCTACCTCCAAGCTCATGTCTCAGGAGAAAACAGGTTGCAGAGAGGAGAGACCTTGTCCCCCTATTAAACTGATACTTACTTGCTCACCGTTGTCACTTGTCTCAGTTTTGTTGGAATACAACAGAAGGGAGCATGGTGGTTTCCTCCGAGTTGGCTTATGTGGTGGTACCTAAGAGAAGAAAACAACCAATTCAGCAGCAGGGAAATCAGTTTTTTTAAAAAAAGGAAGTGAAATTCAACCACCAAAGAGCATGCTCTGTAAGTGACCTGCTTGGATGGCAGGGCTCAGCTTGCCTAAAGGAGTCATCCAAAGGCAGCACAAGATATTAGCATATGGGCATGTGGCCAGCATGCTAGGTGCGCTTGTAGCATCTCAAGCCAAATCCTAGTGTTGGGAAAGTAGTCTGTATCTCTTTCCACAGCATGAACCATGACACTTCAGGCTTCGTGCAAAGGACACTCTTCTAAGCTTCATCTTCAAAGCATCCTGCTGGAAACCCCTTCACACTGGAATAGCTTGTTATTATTCTCTTTCCTGTCTTATTACCAGAATTTCCTTTTAATGAGTCTCAGCTGCCTACCTGGTTCGTGATTTTCCTATTTTGCATCTGATATATTTTAGGGGCAAAAAGGGGAATTCTGACTTTTTCAACATGCCCTACAGCCCAACTCGTTTCTCTCTAATGAAGAAGAGCAGCTCGCAGAGACAAGTCCTCAGCTGTAACCTTTACTTTGACTAAGAAACAGATTCTCCAGGGCAGAAGGAACAAGGCAACCTAATGGCAGGGATACCGGTTCCTTCTGAACGTCCTCGGGCTCTCATGAGTACGAGAGTGCTCACTAGGAAGCAAGAGACGCACAGCACAGCACCTATGGAGTTGCTCCTTCATAACTATTGCTCTGCTCTTGAAGCCAAGCTGTCTCTATTTTTATGCCAGGTTTGTAGTCTCCTGCCAAGCTGTTAACACACTTTTTATGTGTTAACAGACAAAATACTCGGATAATATTGTGGATCTCAGATAATATCCACAATATAATATTTGGATATTTTTGTTACCTTCTAACAGGAAGGCACATGAAAAGTTGGATTATGGTGTCTTTGCCCTCTGTAGAGTTGGCTGTCTTGCAGGACCTGTAGACTTGATGTCACTTAACTTCTGGTGGTGCTGCACCCAGCCATGGCAATGCTGTGTCTCTAAGCAGCAAAGGGCAGCCCTGCCCTTATCCTTATGCCATGCTAGGAAGTAATAACATCACGTCTTATTGAAACCCCACCATTTTGCAACCATGAAATGCTGCGCATTTCACCACAGTGAATGTATCAGAGATTCCCTGGTTGATAGGTTCCCCTTTGCTGGCATGGGTCAAGCAAGGGTTAAAGACCATCCACTCAGCCATTAATTCGAAGCCAGCTTGAGAAAGCCAGTGGGGAAGTGACAGATGGCTTGGAGAGAAAAGACAGGAAACTTTGTCCTCCTCTGTCTCTGGAGAAAATGAGTTTCCCCCCACTGTGAGGCCGCTCCACACTGCCTTGGCTTGGGAGCAGCAGAGGTCTGCAGATAACACAAGAGAGGTCTGGGAACTTGCTGCCTTCTGAAGTGTGAGGGACTTAGTGCAATTAAATCCCATACCTTAAAAAGAGGAAATGACTGTAATGGGACGGATGGAGTGGTGCAGTGGTGACTAGAGGGAAAAAAAAAAAGTGCTTGGGAAGAGATTGGCTATTCCCATCCTGGGGCCCAGCTATGGGAGTGCTAACCTCTGATAGACGGTGGCATGCCAGCCCTGCAGGACAGAGGTCACCACTGCATCCAGCCAAAGACAGGAGGGGTGACAGGGAGGTTCCCCTTAGGCCCAGCCTGGGACATGCTGAAATCAGCTGAGCAGCAGAAGGAAGCAGTTCAGTTTTAAAGGGGCACCCACTGAGTGAAGAGGGCCACCAGTAAACATTTATGCTTCTAAAAAAGTGCATAATGATACAGGGGGCTTTCCTAAAATGTCAACCTCCATCCATAACCACTCTGACTTTCCTTTCTTCCTAAGAGAGGTATTCTAGTGTTTTGCTTATCTGGTGAAAGACAGCTTGTGAGTTAATGCTTGGCATAGTGGGCTTTCACTAAAATAAAGTTTCAGCATGATAGACATAGGCACAGACTCTGAAATGTCATTGGGAAGAGGTAACGAGGGCAAGTAAAGAGGCAGCTTTCTCTCTCAGACCCGTACAGAAGGAATTACCTGAAGGAAACCTTCTCCTTTTGTGAACAAGGTGCTGGTGACCTGCCACTGGCTTCTACACTGCGTAATCTGTTGTTTGCTTTCTTTTTCTGTGGCTCAATATTAGCTATTTCATTATTCATTGTTGCCCTCTGCCCACAAAAGCCAGCCCAGATAGTACATGCATTGCTGTCTGCTACTGTTAGGTATATATGTGCATCCGACCAAGCTTTACAGTGTCTCAGTTACAGTGTCTAGTTGTCCTGAGGTATGGCTCTACCAAAATACTCGTCCACAAGTCGGCAATGCATGGAAGATACGGTCATAGCTTGCATTGCATTAGGAGACAAAGCCTTTGTGAAGATTCAAAATCAAGGTGGATTCATGCTCAGATCACTGATGCTCTAACTTCTACAGGCAGAGGCGAGTGCCTCATTTCCCACTCGATTACCTGCTGGTGGCTGCAGAGCTCCTTACCTCTTTTCCAGTGATATTGGCTGCTTGCTCTTTGAATTTCCCTGCTAGCTGAGCCACTGAGGGTGATGCCGACTTGTCCACCTCTGAGTTGGTCTCTGCTGGCCTGTTCTGACAAATCGGGAACAACACGTTATGAGCAAAGGCTGGGAAAAGCAAGCAGGCTAGAGAGAAGCCTGCGTATGTGTTATAAAGTTCAAGAGTAAGCAGGGACTTAAAGCAGAGTTTCTCACATCTGGCATCAATCATCCAGTCTGAGAGCAAGAGGTTTGGGAAGACAGGACCTAGCAGCATTTTCAAATATCCCAGAAAACCAGTAATTCGTGCAGAGCCTTTCACCTCTAGCTGAAGAGTCTACACTCAGTATTTTTCACTGGAAGCAAAATAAGTATTTCAAGCCAAGTGTCTGCTCCCCATCTTTTCCTCGCAGTGAGAAGGTGGAGCAGGGCAGTAAAGGATGTTCCCATACATCTTCTCAGCCCTCCCACCCCTTTTTTACTGCCCTGGTCACCGGCGCCCTTCCTTTTCCAGTGGTTCTGCTGCAAGAAGCCATTCCCTGTCCTCGCAGCAAGCCAGCATCTGCTTGGGGATGTCCCTGTGCTGTTCTGCTTTTTTGGCAGTGAAATACTCAGGCGGGTTGGGAGGAGGGAGGAAATACCAGGGGTGAGAGAAGCTTCCCCTCCCCTGGGTCGACAACAGGCTGAGAACCGGGAGGCTTGTTGGAGACTGGGTGGTGCGGCTCTTCCCACAGCACACAGCCCTGGTGTCATCCCATGTTTACCTTGTTTTCTTTGCTATGTGTATATCAAGCAACATGAGTAGAAAGCCTTGAAATCAAAGTTGATGAAAGGAAACCTTTGTTCTTCATCTCTAGTATCTGATGCCAGGGAAAACCAAACCAGAAGAACTGAGAACAACTGAGCAACTAACCAACAATCCTTGTTTTGTTAGAGGCGGAGACCTCAAAACAACAAATCAGGCTACGAACCATCAGCAAGGAACCTCATACCTCCGCTCCCTGTAGCACCACCATGAACACATGACCAGCATCACACTTCTCACCCCTCTGCCTCAATACTCCTCTGCTGCTCAGTCAGAAAGCTTCCTCAAAGGCCGTTGCTAGAGGAATACCTTTCTGTTTCTCCAAAGGCTCCAGCAGAGACCTTGCTTCTCCCTTGAGGCCGCTCTGCCTGGGAGGGACCTGCTGTCTCGTTAACACAACCACTCCTTCAGCATTGCTGGAGGTGAAAGGCCCTCGAAACACCAATCTGGCCCACATATGGACCGTTTCCTTTGGGTCACCATGCTACAGGGGCTGGAGAAATAGCTGTGGAAACCTGAAATCATATTAAAAGAAGGAATTTCTTTAGACTCCTAGTTTCTAGATTAAAAGCAGATCGAGGAGGTTACATTAAGGATCACCTCATCATCCGCAGCTTGGAGCACTCTCTACTCTGAAATACCTGGTAGAGAGCAGCATGGCTAAGGCCTGTTTGCACTGTGGAAAAGGGCCTTTCCCTTTCTCAGAAAGCTGTAAATAAATGCTACCAATAAATGCCATCTTCTTTCTCCCAGGCCCACAAGCCCCAGTAGATGTCTGCCATTCCCTCTTTCCAGGATCCTGACTCCATCTCCCCCGTTAAACTTCCCATACACTTCGGACCAGCTTTCCTGCATCCAGCCGCAAAAGCCATATCAAGCTGCCTCCTCTCAGTCAACTTCCAGCACCTTCCCCCCATGTTTTCAGCTTTCATCAGAGTAATTACAGGCAGGGGAAGTGGCAGATAAGGGGAACGGAAGAAACAGTGAGGTAAGCGGATCAGCAGGGCAACCTGCTGCACACGAAAAATGATGGCTGGGCTAAGTGGGAAGGGAGAGTGGTTCCCAGCTGCAGGCTGACTCCCTGCCGTGAAGGGAGGGCAGGCTGGAAAGAGGAGGGAACAAAGAATGAACCTGGGGAAGGCAGGATGGATTGGGAGGCTTGGCTCAGCATACCAGCTCACAGGATAACTGGGCACGGCAGAACGGACACCTGAACTGAGGCCTCAGTTGAGGCTGAGGAGCTGCAGGTGCTCAGTGCCTGTTGTGGAAGGGTTGCCTCCCTCATAGTCCCTTTTTCTCCAAGCGCTTCTTTCACAGCCCTTCGCCTTTACCCAGAAAAGACACTGCACTTCCTCTTGGCCTCTTTGACCTCTTGTTTTGGGGTGGTTGTGTTTCTTCTTTCCTTTTTTTTTTTAATTATTTTTGAGTTACAGTCTGAAAACACAGCTCCCTTTCTTTGCATTTGATCAGAGCTGTGAGGCTGGAATGATTCCACGCGTTTCTTGTTTTGCTGGTAGCAGGCATTGATTGCAACGTGGCTCTCGCCGGCATGAAGCTTGCCGGCCGGGGCCCAGGAAGCAGTGAACATGCCATTCTAAGATTAGCACAAGTAGCCCACGGGCTGTGTCCTCCCGAAACTGCCAGCTGCAGGCTCTCCGATTACGCTACATGTTTTGCAATAGGAAAAGTCCTTTCTCAGATCCTTTCTGGCAATTACACTGCCGTCCTGTATCCGGCTTTTTCTACAGCGTCTTTTTTTTTTTTTTTCCCCAGCTGGTGTGCCAGGCTCTATGTCTTCTAGTCAAGGGAAAGCGCCGTACTGGGGCACTCAGATGCAAAAAGTTCCCTTCCTTGCAGCGCAAGGAGAACACCAACCCCCTGACTTCCAGGAGCTGGACTGGCAGTCTCCCTCCCACTGGGAGGAAGGTGGGAAGCCTCACTTTCTCACTCTCACCCCACAACATGTACATGAGAGCCCTCAGCCTCTTCCATGACTAAGACACGTGTCTGCTCCTCTCACCCAAGAGCCCAGTGCTGGCTCTCTCCTGCCCCATGATATTAATGCAATCTCTCCCATTCCTGGTCATTTTTCCTGTCTCAGTGACATAGCCCACCACTTTTATGAATGATGAAGAGGAGCAGCTCTGCTCTTTTTTGGCAAAAAAGGTGAAATTACTCAGATGTTAATTTTGCGCTCTTTGCAGCCAACTGCCGATTTCTTTTCCTTTTCAGAAGAGAAGCGTGGTCAGCCTGCATGGGCTAAAACCAGCAAGCTAAGGTAAAAGACTTACTCCATCAGTAATTTGGTGACTGCTATTCTGAGATCTTTTACTGTTCCATAAAAATAAGTGTCTAAGCATTGCGTATTCTGAAAAATGTCAGACAGAGCAGCAAAACAGGAACTGAATTATACCATCAATGTAAGCATGGCACGGTCTGCAAAAGAGGAAGTGCAACCAGCAAGTTCTCTGTAAGGGATTTCACTTTCCTCTTCCAAATAGATTTATAAAATTGAGTAAATTTGAAAATGGTTCTCAATGCCATCTTTCTTCATCTGCTTTTAAAACTGAACCTGGTCCCTTTGGCAGCACTGGAGAAGAACAATCCCAGCTTCACTGGTGATTTAATGTGCCGAAAAATGCAAGGGCTAGTAAGGCTGCTTGATGTGGGAGTAATAACGTGTCACAGAGGGGCCCCTCAGGACAGCAGTGTCATTACCTGGCTGAGTGACATTTGCCAATTCTCCTGCTAGAGCCCGTGGACCCACCATGGGCACCAGGTGAGAGAAGGTGCATATTAAAGGCCCACAGAAAAGAGGTAAAGAGATTGAAGAGTTTCTCTGTGCATCCTGTTTGGGTACTCACAAAGAGCTTTTCTTAAAGATCATGGATTTAAGCTACAGGTGGGGAGTGTCACTGCAGACAAGAAGTTTCTTATGAAATCAAAATTGCCAAGAATCCTGGGGAAAACTGGAAAGCCAGAGGTGGTCTTGGGGATGAATTTGAATGTCCTGCTAGGACTGATGCAAAACTGGCTCCAACAGCCCTCAGCTAGCAGTTTTGGTCATGACCCACCCCCTTGCAACTGAAAGCTATCCTGACTCCATCTCACGGGATTGGTATCCCACCAGTTTTGTCACTGTCCATAACATGCTACTGGAAAAGCTGGTCTGAAAGGGTACCAGTGGGGGTGAGAAGCAGATACCGAAGGAGAAGTTCAGGTTTGGATTTGTGTGCCTGGTTTGGCTGATGAAAAGAGCAAAGGTCTATTAGCTGCCATTCAGTGGAGTGTTTTGGCTTAAGCAGCACTTAAATACCAGCTGAATAACAGCAGAGATCTGTACTGCCCTACTTTCCTTCCCTCCCCTATGAATCCTCTGACTTGTCTGCTTTTGCAGGTAGGATATTTTGGCCAGACAGAGCACCTTTTATCTGAGATGCAAGCCCTCCACAGCACTTTGCAAGACTGGAGTATTTAGTGGCTATGAAATCAGTGACAGTTACACAATTTTTGGTACTGGTCCTGTGGACTTTCCGCCACCATTCTCATGTAGCTGCATCTAGATGTGGTTTTGAGGCCAGTCCCTGACCTCCACATCCCTCATTTGCTTCTACAGAGCTTCACAGGAATGATTCCCTGCAGCCCGTTCTCACACCAGTCCATCGTGCCAGCCGGCTTCCCATACCCTGCACTCACACAAGCTCTGCAAAGCTCCCCCGTGAGTCTTATGGGTTTTTTTGTTGCTGCACATACAATCTACCTCAGCAAAAGCAAATACGGCAAAAATAATGATGAATATAGTGTGTCAGAGGCAGAAACAATAAGGCACCCGAGGCTCAGGGCTAGTGTCTTGATTACACAAACAGGATCCAGAAATAGCGATCCTCAGCACCCAGCTCTCAACACTGCACCACAAGGCGGCAGTTGTCAGTATGCTAGATGAAAACAAGAGAGGGTCAGTGCTTTCGGGGTGCACTTTCATAAGGTCCTGGTTTTGGCAGAAAGACAGCTTATGTTTCCAACTGCTCATTCTCCCTTGACCTTTCCTTCCCCCTTTCCCCCCTCCCTTGCACCAGTGTGAGTTTGTGGGGCTGTGCTGTAAACTAGATCGCTGAAATGATCTGGGCTAAAAATACTTCCCTTAACTCTTTACAAGGTTATTTTTAACCCAGATCATTTCAGCAATGGAGTTCACAGCATAGCCCGACAAGCGCTTGCACTGCTGTAGCAGGAGGGGATGGAGGGGTGGCAGGAGCAGACTGCAGCACAGGGGTGAGGTCTTCCCTTTAACCGCTCTGGCCAGAGGCTGAGGAAATTGCATCCTTATGTGTCCTCCTGTTCAGAGGGCTGATATGACAGAAAAATCGTATTTTTGCATGCCTGCTGGTAAAGGCTGTTCTGGTCTGTGGCACTGGTATTTCACCTTGCAGTCTGTTGCCTCCCACCTGAGACGCAGCTGAGTGCAGGCTGTGAACCCAGGGAACGCCTGTGAGCCACCACGGGGAGCACGTTACCGGCAGCTGAGTGATTCGGAAGACGTTTCCGTTAAGCATCTACAAAAGCCCCACAAATACTGTGTCAGAGATCTCCAGAAGCCCCACTTCAAACAGCAGCAGCCACACGGGTGGCTGGGGAGCGAGTTTTCCTCACTGCACGGCAGCGACAAAGCTCTACACCTGTAGGGCCTGCTCAGCTAAGGAAGGGATGGGGGATGCATCTGTGGGGAAGAAACTACTTAAACCAAAATAAACCATCATCACACTCTGCCTGGAGGCCAGCAAGAAACTCTGGGAAGCAACGGTGTGGTTTCCTTTGAAATGAAAGTGTCAACTCTCACCAAGACACTGGATTTCAGGAGGGAACGGAGCCTCTTGCAGACCCCCTCTTCCCTGCCTGGCTCAGCCCTCCGAAGGCAAATGACATGCTCTCTGTGCAAAGCCTTCCCAGACGAGACACCCACCCTTCTCATTTTTCAGTAAGGTAGTTGCAGGATTTAAGGAGCCAGCCTGTCATAGGCCTTGTCTGCACGGGAAAGCTTATACCACATACAATGGGGTAACTCTCTCAGCTTGCGCAGGGAGCGGTACAGCCTTAATCTGACAGAGGTGCCTGTTTTTCAGCGTAACTGAACACATTCGCAATCAGCTTGGCTGAAAAGAGCCAATCTCAAACTTCTCAAGTATCTGTTTCTGACACAGAAAGCAGCATTTTGGGAATGGCACGTTAAGCTGTAGCGGGGAACGTGCCCCCTTGCAGGGCTCCCCAGGGGGCTGGAGGGGGGTCAATGTCTCCTACCCCTGCAGTGAGGTGCTGTAGCCCCTCTGCTGGAAAGAGTCCTCTGCAGAGATGGGGTTTGATGAACTGGAGATGTCCTACTCGCTTGCAGGTCAAGCAAGGGAGAAGTGATGGCAGTACTAGCTCCTCCTGTACTGCCCCACCAAATTGGGGTGACCATTTCCACAGGCAGGAGCTAATCCCTTCTCTTTGCCCCATCTTCTATTCAACCACTGAGGCCAGCTGGAGGCAAAAGGCCGCTGAATACTCACACGGTACATCATCTAAGGTACAGTTCCTGTCTACCTGGAAAGGACATGAATTTATGCTCCGGAAAATGCATCATGAATGCATCTCATTACCAGTCAAACACACCTGCGTGTCAGACCAGTCCTACCTTTTTAAAGGACACAATAATATTCAATAACGATGCAAAACATAATAGTAATATGTCTGCATGAATTGAAGTAACAAAATCTTTCCTTCAGTTCGGAGTATCTTTAGTATCTGTTCTAAAGGCAAGTGTCCAAAGAGGCCAATCCACCAAACTATCCTTTTCTACCCCTAGGTTCATTTATTGTTCAAGGAATATAATCTAAAGAAAGCTGGAATGGGTCCCTGTGTGTTGGTGTTAGCCTTAAAGCAGAGAATAGCACAGAATGGACAAGTTTAGGTTCACCTGGGCGAATCTGCCACTCTTTTTGTCTTGTTCAATGGCAGGAAATACGTAACTGAATTTCATTTTCAACCTCTTCTTACAGGCACCCATTATTTTGGCTCTCACATTTTATAAGTGCAGATGGGCAGCTTATAAGGAACTCCTCTTTAAATGAATTTAAAAAAATCTCAAGAATAGTTTTTAATTAGGATTGGACCCAAGTTACCGATAGAAAAATCTCTCTCATATGTAGTTTGTAGTTTCATTCAAAGCCATCTCTCTGCATCTGCCATTTAGATGAATCCTGGTTTGCACTCTCCTGCCAACATAACCTGAACCGATTTGTTTATCTGTGTCCATGTGAGTACATCAGTGGCATCAGGATCATATTGAAAGGGGAACGTTGTTCGGACTGGGAAGGGAGAGGTAAGTTAGCAGCGTAGATTTAAAACAGAAACTCCCCCAAAGGAGCAAACTGGGTGGGAAAATACCTGAATCAGAGCATGAGGAACTGGGCAGCAAAAATCAGGAGAGGCTGCTACCCACAATCTGAGCCTGCTCATTCTCCTCATGATCCACGAAAGCATCAACGCAGGCTGAGCACAGATTGCCCAGGAAGTGGGTGGGCTCACGCTCGCCTTGGCCCATTTTTTACATCCCTAGAAGGAAATCTCACGACGCTTGTTCCGACTGGAGCTCAGCAGCGCGCTGGGCCCCTGGCTCAAGAAGCAACGCATCCCAAGATGTAAGCCCTGAATAAACAAACCTCTTCTTGCTACACTGACCCCTCTCTGTCCCAGGGAAGCATCCTTCTTCCCATCTCTCTCTTTACCCTTCTTCACAAATCATTCTCACTGGAGACATTCCAGCTCTCTGTTTCAGGAGTTATTTATGTGGTTTATTTATTCACTTGGCGTCTTATCTGGCAATGAAGATGCTCCTTGTCTGGTTGTGGTAAATTTTAATTATTGGCAGAAGCCCCATCTAAAAGTGGCTGCAGCTGTGGCTCTGTGATACCTTATAGCCAGGCCTGTCCATCATTGTGTCAGCGTAGCCCGTAGCACCCTGGGATGCAAGGCCAAGGCTCCTACCTGCATTTCCTACCATTCGCTATAGAACAGGAGTGATAATTACTGTGCTGTGCTCCACCAGAGCAAAAGCTGCCATGTGAGCCAGTTCTGCACCTTCCTCTGGTGGGGCTAGGCTAGCTCTGTGAACTTTATGTATCACAGCTTTATCACAGTTACTTTCCAGGAGCGGACAAGACCAGAATACCTTGCAGAGCTTTCAGATGTATCCTAAATACTAGAAAAGAAATAATATTTTTCTACTTCTCTCTTTCTGTTGTGTTTTCTCTGATCAACCTTTACCAGAAGCTAAAAACATCCATTTCACATCCCAGATGAGAATTTTGTGAGCTTTAAAAATGGCCTCATCCTTTTCCTCCAAGCTGCCATCAGATGGCTGGGCAAAGAGGAATAACTGGCCTCAAACTGCCATGGGTCCCCCACTGCCAAGATGCAGGAGTGAAAAACAACAGAAAGGTGAGCAAAGAAAGTAAGATTTCCATTTGAAAGATTCAAAGAGAATTCTGGGGCTGATATCAGGACATACCATCCAGCTGTGAAAGTGTGTAAGGGTATGTTGAGCTGTGTAATGATGATCACAGCACACTCTGCAAAACCCGGCTGTTGTTTGTCGGGACTGGCATTTTAAAGGTCATGCAAACAGGTTTCTAGTTTGGCTTGCAGCAAAAGGAATTAGTGGTAAGCCTCTGTCTGTCTCAGATGAGATTGTGCACAACTGTGCAGAACCATTGCACTTCCAAGATAAAGCTTTTTCTACGTTAAAGTCAAGCCTCAGCCAGTGCAGAGTGGCCTCTATGTCTGGCTGATGTCACATACAACAGATTCAATCTTCAATCTTGCACCTCCAGGGAAAGCAATCTGCAGCCTGTGGGAATATATTGTGAATGCTGGAGTTTGGGCTCCAGATTTCTGAACACTCTGTGAAAACAACGGGACCTCAGATTAGGTTTGGGACCAGTCTGAGCTCCCAAAGACGGGCTTAAGACTCCTCTGACTCAGGCACACACCTCTTCTGTACGTATCTCTACGTAGCTGTAGATTCTGGTTTCCTTCAGACAAGGGAGTGCTCACTAATTGAGAAATGTCAAAAAGAAGTTGGAAAAGACTAGACACGGAAGTTTTGGAGACAGGCAGGAGGAGGTAAGGACTCCTGATTACACATGCTACCTTCAAGGCAGTCAGTGTTGTTAGACACCAGTGATCTCTAGCAGTTTTCTTCAGTTCTAGTCTTAACGAAAACAGGAGCTCTCACAGCAGCCCTAACAAAGATTTGACTAGAACTACCGAAATGCACGTCGCAGGAACACAGATGTCAGGTGTCCTCTTAAGCTCTTCCTTTTTGTAATGTTTTCAGTGGAGAGCAAGCTTCTTGGCTGAGTGTAAATCACTGCCAGCCTGTCTCTTGAAGTCTGCAAGTAAGTTAGCCACAAGAACAATTCTGAGAAGTACAACATCCCTCCTCAGACTGGTACCCGCGTCAACGCTTATCGCACCACAGATGAATGAACATAGGATGAGTGTGTGTCTGAACTCAATTGCAAGGCTATTGCATAGCTAGAATGAGAGTGATGAAAAGGAAGGAGCTCTGACTGTAACACAGGGCAGAGGAATGCAGACTTCAAAGGAGGGTTGCATGTTTGTTTGTTTTTAGGAGAAAGGGCAGGAAAACTCTACTTTACATAAAATATGTAAAAATATGTTAACATTTCCCTGTCTTTGGAAAGAGTTTTCTTTAGGGCAACATTTTTCCCAAGACTTGCAGTGGTCTGGTCTTGATTTTCTCCTTCTGAGAGTTCCCTCGTCAACTGCTGCCATCTTGGCAGTCAGGGTGAAGCACTGCCCAAAGGGTAATATGAGGATATGCCAGCTCAGCAACGATGAGCAGCTTTCATCCAGAAGACAGCAAGCAGCTCCCAAATACAGTGCAGTAATTTCAAAACTACAGAAACTCAGATCTGCCAAATTTAAAGGCTCACAAAAGCAAGATTCAGGAATTGCGTGGAGGTGGGAGATATCATGTAGCCAGAAATTAATAAAGGGACAAATGCTTTTCAAAGGAAGGGGCACTGTGTTGAACTTGTCCGCTACACTGTAAATAAATGGTTCATGTACTCCCCCCCTTGCCTGCTAAAAGTAGAGGGGAAACTCCTGCTGGTTTTCCTTTTCTTTCAGTGGTTCAAGCTACCCATGCCTATGCGTAAAAGGGCCTGGATAGTTAGCACAGTGGTTGGAGTGAGGCTTTTCTCAAGAAAGCGTTGCTGTCTGTTTGGATCAGAAGCTTGCGCTGGGTGCTTCCCTGGTACTTCCTTCCAAGTAACGTCAGGACTGCCTAGAGCTCCTGAACATCAAGGCAAATGGTTATTGTGAGTAAAAAACCACCCTAATTGTGCTGGGCAACAGGACTATGGGGTAGTGGCTGGAGTTAGGTGGCGTGGTTCAAGAGCAATGCAAGTGCAGGTGCGTCTCCATTGTCCCCAGAGATGCTGTGGCTGCCTCTGTCAGTAGAGCCAGCCAGTGCCGGGCGGGAGGAGACGGGCAGCAGAGAGCAGCCAGCGCCAGACATGCAGGCGAGGAGCTGTATCCTTCACAACAGAATTACAGGAAGCATCTGTAGACATCAGGAAATTAGAAGTGGTGAATACGATATCTACTTTCTGTTTCAGAGAGTGACTACAATGAAAATAAAATGAGATAATAATTATTTTAACCTCCTCTCTGAGAAGTCCCTCCCTTTGCTATTGACGCATTTCTGCTAGCAAAATGGATGCGATGCTAGTGTTACGTAGCATTGTTTTTCATGATGGATGGTTGGTACCAATGCCAGCTTTCTCCACATCTTCCAAAAGGCATCTCTTCTCAGCAGAGTAACTGCATGAAGTCTCAGTTAACGTGATGAGGTGGGACTGCTGCTGCTGCTGTCCTCACAGCCTCCCAGGCCCACAGTGGAGAAAGCAGCCTCCTGTTTGCCCCTGTGGATTTCGTTAGTAACATGTCCTAACACCAACAGTCCTGGCTGGAAAGGCCCTTATATAGGAAGGGTATGCCAGACACCTCGCACTAGTCTTTGGCTGGTGTTGAAAATTTTTGAGGCTGGATTTATGGCAAGTTGTTCTTTTCTTCGTGCCGTGGTATGTAGCTCTCAGGAGTGCTTGGCCTGTGCTTGCTAAGCACTGTCTGGTGAGATTAGCAACACCAGCAAATATCACTGTGAAAGGTACAAGTGAGATCTTGAGTCTCCCTTTTAGCAATGACAATATTTGGCAATTGCCTAGTGCCTACATGTTCCCAACACTGCATGGGACGATTCATTACAGCAGCATTACCTCAAACCTTCACAGGAGCCTCTGCTGAGAGGGCAATGTATGGGCTTGTGCATTTTAATGCCTATAGAGCCACTGCTGCATGCCCCACAGAATTGGTCCCGAGGGAAGCCAGGGTTTTATCCGTCAGGAGAGCACTCAGACCGCCAGGCAGGTGCGTGAGCACCCCTCTGCCCCAGGGAACCTTGAATTCTTTGCTACATGTTGGCATGGCTTTACCGGGCAGGCTGGCAAGTGCTCGCCCTACCCTTGCCCAAGGACCGGATTAAAAATCATCTCTGCTAGACAGACCAAAGAGTTTGAAGTTCACCCCCCCTGAGAACAGAACAGAGCCCAGGCCATCGGCTTCCTGAGTCTTATCACATCTGTCCTGCCAAGACTAGTTTGATCAAACGCCATCGTTACCAAAAGAGGCAGTGAACTGCAGCACCTGGTCTCTGCTGGGCAGCGTGCCTGTGCAGGGGCAGCATGTATGTAACCTCAGCCCGTCCCCGGGGTGACGCGAGCAGCTCTTGGCTCTGCTGTGCCCTGTGCAGGATAAGGCATCTGGCTGTTCAGCCACGACTTGCTGCTCAGGGAAGGAGGTGGCAGACCATCTAAAATGTAAATCAATTATTTCGTGTGTAACTACAGTGTTTTGGGAGTCCTTGACTGAGGTGATTGCAGAAACCTCTAGCAACACGTGGGCGTCACCGTTTCCTTTTCTGTGAGAAGTGCTTTTTGTGAGGTGCCTGATCCTGTTTGCTTGTGTTCACCGTGCTCAGAGTATTCTCCCGGGGAGAGGAGTGGAGAGGAGAGATAAGGATGTGGGGCAGAGGGAACGTAACAGGGAAATGCCTAATTTCTAATGTCAGGTTGGTCTGGGCAGCAGACCACCCATGGACAGGTCAGTCAGGGCAATCGCAGGCTTGTGCAGAAGCAGCATCCCGGGCACTGGTTGAATTTTAATGTCGAGCAGGCATATGCCTAGTGAAGCAAAGGAAACAGCAGAGTCAGGCAATGGTTGCAAGGGGTTTTCCCAGGCTGAAGATGTGGATTGCAGTGTTACAGTTCTGCATTAGTCCTGTAGTTGATCTAGGACACAATAACTTGCCCTCAGCTACTCAAAATCCAGGACAGAATTTTAGTCCAGGGCTTCACAAGCTCCACCTTGACACTTGGTCCTCCGTGGCACACTGGTTCTCCACAACACATGTGTCTGAGGATAGCTACACTGCGATGCAGAGCAGTCCAAGGAACCCTGTAGTAAGGGGTCTGAGCCCCACAGTCACAGAGTGTTGCATGACTTCTCATGATGCCATCAAACTGGATGATTTCGTTCGGTGCTGTGCTCACACCAAAGGGATCAGTCACAGCTCTGCATGAACATGCACCCAGACCAGGCATCTGCATTTCACCTCTGTATCTGTGAGAAGCAGCCTTCTGGATTTTGTGTGGTACAGGGTACTTTGGGCACATATTAACTGAGATGACCTGTTAGCACAAAACTCTTCCTAAGCAAGTCCTAAGGAAGTCCAGCACCCACAAAGGACTGATTCTCTCCCAGTGAACTATCTTTTTAATGGGATTTCAGTCTGGTTTCTAAAGATTTTTAAAAATTTGATAATATCCAGCATGATTATACGGGTGTCTTAAAGACGCTTTGCTAGCGAGACAACAGATTTCACATCTCAGTCACATGCATCCCCTGTTCGTTCAGCTTACCCTTCCTGCCTGCAGCTGCAGGGCTGTACCCTAACAGTTGCCTATGCGCAGTAACCTGTGTAGGCTCAGCAAGCCGAGTCAGATGACGGTTTCCCTAAGACCACTAAGTCAACAATATAAGAGGAAGGAGAAACTCAAAGATGTTCAGAGTAGCAACAGCAGAACAACTGAAATGAGATTTAGTGCCAGAAGACAAACTATTCAAGAGGAAAGGTCCAAAAGATACCTGAAGGGCAATGAGAAGACAGGAGGCTGGGATGAGAGGTAGGAAGGTGAAATAAAAGGCTGTTGAGTACCAGTGAGACCTGAGGCTACGGAGGGGAAGAAGCTGTGCCACGTACAGTAAGAAGAGATCGTGATCATCAAGATCACTAGGTTTTTAGGATACATGACAACATTTGCTTGCAGACAGTGAAAAGGAAAGGGTAGGAGGCCTAAGCGAAGAGGTGAAAATCTACATTGCCAACCAGGCCAGTTCCCTACAGACAGGACGACCGGCCTGGCTGAGAGAGCAGGGAAAACAGATAAGCCTCATTAAGGAGCTCAATCAATTCAAGGTCAAACGGCCTCGGCCCTTCCTGTCAAAGGGCCATGCGTATGTAATTGCCTCATTACCAGCCCGACACAGCTGCTTGCAGACAGGCCAAGCAGCCAGCTTGGAAATAATTTCAGGCAGCAGGAAAAGGCTTGTGGATAAAGTTGATATCTGGCTGAATGCAGTCATAGCCAGCCACACAAGTGGAGAAATAATGAAAGGCACAGAGGCTGTGCCCACACAAGCAGTATGGCAGCCTTTCTCTGGAGCAGCTCCTTGCAAGAGGGGTCTTCCTGTCAGCTGAAAGAGCACCAACTTCAAAAACTCATCTGTGCTGGGTTTTAAGCCCAGACATACCACACAGGGTTCTCCCTTCTGAGTCTTTGAGGTGCACTAGTGTCTCCATTCAGGACTTTGCTGTGATGAGGGCAAGACATGCCTTTTTAAAGGAGGCTGGGATATTTAAGATGCTACAGCTTCAAGAAAAAAGAAAGAAATACAGCGAGACTCAAGAACTGATAGTTTACTATGTGGCCACCGTAGGTGGTGATGTATTTCAAACCATCTAACTACTACCCAGCAGTACCCTGTACACTGCAAACTGGAGCTGAGCCATCAGTAACCTTAAGCACCGAGATACAAAGATGCGACTAGTTTAACAAAGATCTCTGCACTTACTAAATTTGACTACACTAGAAAACTAGATTAATGTGTCCCCTCCCTTTATGAAGTCCTGGGAACTTAGCATTCTGCTATTTCTTTTGAGTTAATATGTCTGTTTTAAAAATACTGGCTGTATTTATCTGGAATGAACAGTTTCTAAAAATTACTTCGCATTTTTTGTGCTCATTATAATGAGCATTTGGCCTTAAGAGAACAATGTTGATGTTGCAGAGCTCTTCCCTTTCTCCAGGTGAACACCAGTGACACATCTGCAGTCTTTTTCTTTCAAGTTTACAATAACTCTAAGAGGTTTGGGGGAAATACTTTATGCCTCTAAAACATGAGTGCTGCCAGCGAGCCAGAATCCTGCAGCAGAACACTGAGTGTTCCTATTACTCAAGATTATGAAAATTTGGATTGGGATGCTGAAAACAAGGTCCCTTACTCTGAAATGCCCTGTCAAATACAGCCCTCAGCTCCTCTCTCAAAGAAGGTCACAGTGAAGGAGGCTAGTGGGCATTAACTTGGCAGCAGGATTTCAGTGTCATTCACCACTTTCCTAAATAACTAAAGATCCCCACTCTCAGGCAGCACCACTTTTCATTTCTCCAAACTTAAGTTAGGTGAACACCTACGCAGCTTTCAACTTAGTTCAGGAAGACCTCTGGCTTTTCTGGTGTGTCAGGCAGGATATATCGTCCTGTCATTAACTCCTTCTCTCCATCTGATGGGAGCCCTCTAGCAACAAATGCTGTCTGAAAACTTGGTTGATACAACCAGACATGAGCTACTGCAGATATCTAAAATACAGATAATATATGCGAAAGGCATGTAGGGGAAAGAAAGGCGTTATTTCTCAGAAATTATCCATTGAATAGGTAAGTTGATGAGGCTGTGTTGTTTTAGGAATCCAGAAACACTCCAGATGTGGAATAGCTCCTTCGGAGCCAAGGGCTGACCTCTACCCCTGCTAGAGTGATGCTGATGTCTTAATCTACAGCTGACAACAGCTGTTACCAAGACAGCGGTCTGCCTGGACCGGAGCGTATGGCTTCCCATGTGTCTTTAGCAGCTTGTACAACCAGTATCTGCGATTTGTCCTTGAGATACTCACACTACTAGCAAACGCTTCCATGGGTGGAGGGGCGAGGTGGTAGTTCTGCAGAAGAGCAGGGATGGCCACCATAAGATGTAGCTGCTTTCTTAGTGCCCTGTTTGCACCAGCTGCTTGTACAGAGCTCCATTCCTGGCCGGGGTTTTCCCCAGGATCCTTCTCAGCTTCCCAATGTTTCCCTCTCAGATGTCTGTTTTTCTTAATGGTCTGGGAACTGTACACAGCCTGTCAACTTTCCCCAAATTAATTGGTGCTTCTTTGTGTGTACTTCCAGGCCTTGTTCTAGGGAGTTCTTGCTGCTCTAGAAGGATGAGGGGTGAGCTAATGGAGGAACAACCAGCAAAACCTCCCAGGCTGCCCGCAGGGAGAGGGGAAGAAATGCAGTCTGTGGGGCAAGTGCATCCCATCTCATGTGAGCCCAGTCTCCTCGACTAAGGCACAGGGGAGAGAGATGGCCAGGAAGGCTGGGCATGTGTGCATACTACTTGAAAGTGGGGAGAAAAATGTATGAACCATGGTTATCTGATGCAGGCCTTTGAGATGAACAGCTTTCCCTTGGTTAAAATGTGCCTTGCAGAAAATCATGATTTTAAACCGCCTGAATCATAGTGTTGCTTTAAGCCACTTGCACAGCCCTGTAGCTGTAGACACAACGCGGGGCTGTACCCTGCTCTCACCCACAGACACGGAGACGCTTGGGCAGCTGCTCTGGAGGAAACAAGCTGAGCGAATGGAACAGCCCCTGTAGTAGGAAAGGTCTCAGCCCGATGAACCACCTTTCATCTGCTATTCAGTTTAGCTTCTCCCTTGCTTGCCTCACGTGGGGTGAGGAAAAAAGCCCTGCTTTTAGCAGAGGTCTGAAATAAGATGAACTTCAAGAGGAGGAGGCTCAGATGCAAGATGCTTCAGGCGGGATGAGGAAGGGACCGCTCTTGGACTGACAGTATGGTTAAAGAGGATGAACTTTAAGCAGGTGCATGTGCAGTCTGCATTAATTAACTAATCTGAAGCTATTCAGAAGGTCAAATTAGAAACTGAAGTCACTGAACTGCCAAGAAGGGACACAGAGAATTAAGAAGCAGGGGCAATTCAAAATACTTCAGTTAAATGCTTTGAGTAGACTGTGATACCTCCCCATTTAAACTCAACACCAGAGACAGTCTAGCTGTAGCAGCACAGGGATTGAACTCCTCTTCATTTATCATGCTGGAAACGTAAAATCAGAAGGGTAAATGAGCCTACACAGAGCTCCCAACTGCTGCAGCTTCCAGGACTCATCAGTTAGGACTGTGCTATCTTCGTAACACATTGCTATTAAATTAGGTCTACACTGGATACAGGCAGGTCAGAGAAGGAGGTTCATATTTATCTGAGCCAGGAATTTAGTCGAAAAAGATACGCAGATACAGAGCAGAGGAAAGTGATAGTAAGCGCGCAGCTAGCAGCCAGCTTGAGGTGTGAATGCTAAGCTATATCCACAGAGATGTCATCTTAGCTGCACTGTGCAGGGCTCAGTGGCCCCAGCGGCACTGAGGCTGCTTTCTCAGCAGCTGCCCCCCCTTCGGCTCTGTCCGGAGTCTCCAGTTTGCGAGACCTTTGAAAACCAGGCCCTACACTGGGCAAATGAGTCCAGGCAGCTGTAATTTGCAGTTATGTTTGAAAATGCCTGTCAGAATTTTCAGCCCAGTCTGGAACAGCTCTCATGATGCATTAGGAATTCAGTGATTTCCATAGGTAAATGACTCTACTATATACCCTAAGAAAGATGTACACAAGTAATTCTTGAGCTGCAGCTTAGCCTTTGACATGGATTTTATCTGAGAAAGACAATTATCTCTGTTTCTGAGTTACCCTGCTTATAAAATTCTCCCAAAGACTCTGTAAAGGAGAAACCCAATGTTTGAAGTTTGAAGTACCCTACCTACTTCAGTACTCTATTTCTTTTTCCTGATGGCTGATTGAAACTCTTACATGTTCTTTCTGTGGCAAGAAGGGGGACTAAGTTCCTTCAACCTCACGCACAGTTTCTCCAGGTTAAAGCTGGGCCACCGGAACCAGGTGCACAGGAAGCGCGGGCTCAGTGCCTGCACGCCACTTGCTCAGCGAGTAAATCGGCACTGGGAAGCTCTGGCCAGCATGTCACTGAATTCAAGGACCTTTAAAATGAAAGGTGTTGAGAAGAAAAATTATATTCAACTTACAAGAGAATGATCCAGCAACTTTTGAGTTGCAGAGCAGAGGCAGAAGAAATGAAGTGTGACATTTTCATTACTTGATAGCTTTTCTTTCCCACGGGCTACAAAAAGAAAATGCTTCCAGCTTTGGCCTTTGAAAATCTACGGACTAAACTGGTGCCCGCTACAGAGGCTCAGAGAACTGCTATAGATGATGCAGGCTTCAGTTTTCTGGATCAGAGTGTGAAGCTGCTGCAGGGGATGGGCCCCGTAAGACTGGACGCCGAGCATCAACACTCCTGAGCAAAGCCCTGCAGGGACTGGAACGGAGAGCGTCGCTGGTGGGTCACCCACGTCAGGTGCTTGAGGTCAGAACTGGAGTAGTATGAAGTGTCAGTGCTGAGGGCAGGGGACTGGGGTGGGAGGGCAGAGTCAAAGAAGGTGAGTCCCATACTTGGTGCATCTAAAGAGTAGGAGGAGAAGGGCTGAGAAGAAATTCCTTTGGGGCTGTGGGCAAAGGCTCCTTGAGCTGTACAGAGCAGGACTTGATATTACGTGAGATTAGCAGTCCTGATGTGAGTGGAAAAGGCAGCTTTGCGTTGAGCTGGGAGACAAAAGAGAAGGCGCTAAGACTGTTTCCTTTCTGTATGGGTGACCTGTCTGACTTGTTACCTTTATGTCTCCTGCCACCTCGTGCTCCAGTGTATTCAGCAATCCATGCCTTTTCTTCCACTCTTTGCTGTCTAGAGGACTGGTGTGCATGCCTGTACTTGTTTGCACAGACAGCCCCTCTGCCTCTAACTGGGAATGAATACCTTGAAACTGGAAATGAAAACACTGGGGTTTCATGGAGTGACAGTGTTGACAACTCTGTGCGCTTTGTAAAGGCTAAGTAGGAAACCAAATTATACTGTGCACGTTTCACAAGTTAAACACATGCTAGCTGCAGGGCCCAAGGGGTGAAATTCGTAGGAAACCTGGCACACAAGCTCAAGTGTGTGTATATGAAAAGGGAGGAACAAAGTGGACCTGTTTCATTTGAACTTACATCAGGGGAACATGGCACTCAGCAGAAAGGTATTTCAAGACAATTGACTTGAAGAACCCATGACTGCTGTCACAGTACACAGTTTTAAAGGCTAAAGAAACCCCTTCTTAAAACAGGAAGAAAGAATACAAAGAAAATTGGTTTTGTGTTGTACACAGGCGATAAAAGAACGGTCCCCAGTCTCTTGCAGATATGATGCCAATTTATTTTGACTCAAGTTTCCCAGAGGCAGAAGTTTGCAGGGCTTGAACAATGTGGTGTAGCAGGAGGGAATCATAAACGCTTTTGGGGCCTGATGCTGAATAGCCACTAGCTTCTGCTAGCAGCTCCACACAGGGAAGGACTGGAGAAACAGTATGGTCCTGCCCCTCCGGTGGCCCCATCAATACTATTGCTTGAATGCAATAGAACATCGCTCCTGCCGTTATCTTTCTAATGCTCTGTCCAGTCTATTTTTGAATCTTTCACAAGGAGGAGGTTTCCACTACATTTGGTTTCCACTACACTATTCCAAACCCTGCCAGACCTCACTGCTAGAGGTCCTTCCTGCTATTTGGTGAGATTCACATCTTCCCTTTAATTGGATCCCATTATTCCTAGGTGCACTGCTTTTACAATGCACTAATTCTGCTTCCTCTGTGTTGAAAGTTTTAGACTCTGTCCTCTGTCTCACTGCAAAGCCACACTGACTTGTTTAACTGCATTCTTCTAAGTCAGCTTTCCCTCGCCTTCGCATTTTTGTGTCTTTCTCTGAACAAGAAGTTGCTGGTCTGCATCCTTTAGATAGCAAGGCTTTCCAAACTGCACGTGTTAATTCTCTGTGCTTGAAAAGCTGCGATCTATGTGAGCAATATACTTCTTGCCTTAAGAAGCAGCATGTAGCTTGGTTCAGTAATAGAGCATGAAGGAAAGGTATTCTATTTTGTGAAGTACTTCAAGATGCTCAGAAAAGCACCACTGCATGCCACAGCTACTAACCTGTACAAAGGCACAATTTGAGCTGCCGTCCAATCATGCTGAGAGCATGCACTTGAGAAGCTTGAGATGAACAGTGGCTTTGTTGAAGCTGGCAGTGGTAAATCAATATCCTTTGCAGTTTGGGCACTAGTGACCAAAACACTGTGTGCATCTCCTTACAAAGGGTAAACAGGTTTATTTGCATAAGGACACTTGTATGCAAAAACAAGCTTACTGCCTTGCTGCCTGCTGTGTGGGTTTTGAGCTCTTTTAAAATTTGATGCTGAAGAACAAAAGAAAAAGGGCATGCATCTATACCAGCTGCCAGTCAGGCAGGTGAGGTCTGGGTCTTTGTTTTTAGCAAGTGATGTGCTCATATCTGACAAGAACTTGGTCCGATGTCTTTTTTCCTTTCTAACAGATGAAAACTTCATTTGGCACTAATGAGCCTCGTCCTTGTCAGTACGTTACTGGGACCCATATACTGGCAATAAGATATCATAAAGATATGCCTCAGAGTTGATGTTAATGTAAAAGCATTTCTGGCATAAGACTCATAGCTGGATATGCTGTGGCTTGGATGAAGTGAGACTTAAATCCGTGCTTATGTGAGACTCCGTAAGAATAAAGGGCCCCATGCCTCGGACAATAACTAGGTGTGAAGCAACTGTGCAGTGAGTGTGTCATAATAACTTCTCCTTACACAACAGATCTCCCTTCTCTAGACCAAATTCATCCTTATGTGTGCCGTGTTGTAAACTGCTAAAGGCATATAGTTGTCTGTAAGTCACCAAGACAAGCTGTGTGTCTGCAGTATTACAGCACCTACAGGTAGCAAGAAGGCTTCAGCAGTAAAACAGACAAGTCCTCCAAACAGGTTCTCTTGCTGTTGGGTATAGCTGCCATCTCGGATCCCAAACTCAGGCTGTAGAGCTGACATTTTAGGAAAAGGAGCATCCACCTCTCTGCAACTGTTAACCAACCACTTGGAAACAGAGAGGAAAACCACACCTAGTTTGTATGGGCTTGGTCATTTCCATGACGAAAACCAGCAGAATTTCCTAGCAGCACCTAGTGATAAGCAATGCTGATGTTTTCCCCTGTTCTTCAGATAAGCAGATCCTGGGAATGTATGAGAGAAGGTATGCATAATATGCTGCTCAACAGTAACATGTCCTGCCAATTAGACTGCGGAATACAGGACAGAAAGCTTTTCCAAAATGCTGTCACCATGACCTGGGATATGCAGATTCCCAAAGGTTAAAATGGGGAGTGAGGGAGAGGAGGGGCTCAAAAGAATCATCCCTTCTCCGGCGACGCAGCAAAAGGTTTAATTCTGCAAACCATTTCTCTGCTAGGTACAGGTAAGGGCCACAGAACAGCCCATGGGGTTTGGGTTTGTTCCTTTCTGTCCTTCAAGAGGGAGGTCTCATCCAGTCACTGGGATGTAGATGTCTGGCAAAACTGATCCTTTCCAGGATCCTCTGCTGCAGACATGCTATTTACTGTCAGGCAGGTCCTAAATCTGCCCAGACCTGAGGAGTAAAATGGGGTCATATGGTACCTCTCCTGGTGTATTTAAATAGTCTTCCCTTTATCTATACAGGCACTCTGCGTGAATGTGTCATTTTGATGAGTTTGGGAGGAAACGCTGAAAACAAGTGTATTTGAGGTTAAAATGTTCTGTTAAGCAAAAAGAAAAAAGAAAAAAGAAGAGTGGAAAAGGAATGTTTTAACTTTTGGAATGAAAGCCAAGCAGCAGAGCTTCCTGAGAAAGGGAAATTGTTTCCTGGCAGAGCTAACCATGGCGTAATGCCTGTACTTAATCTTGGCTTCACAGCTGCAAGGGTGGACAGAAACCTCACTCAGCCCGGCTCATCTCTGCGTGGCTTACTGTCCTGCTGCTCTGAGGACCATAGAGGTTACCAATCTCAGCCCTCTCAGCTGCACTGTACCAAGTACCCTTTCCTTCATCCCCTCCACTTCAGTCCTCTTGGGTGACAGGTCACATATCCTTAGTGCAGTTTTCCTGGGGACAGGGTAAGTGCCTGTGCTGAAAGCAAGCTGCCCTGTAGTTTGGGCAAGAGCATCATTCCCCACGGCTCCGGGAAGAATGCAGCAGTTGGGATACTAGACCTGGAAATGTGCTCAGCTGCGATGTCTGGCTGACCACAGCACAAAGGAAGCAATGGTTTCTGACCTTGCCTGTTGAGGGAGGCAATGTGTTTGAACCCCAGGAGGTTTCTGCAGCCTCCCAGTGAGATGGGCAACAGAGGCATCAGAAGAATTGTCTCCACGCTGCTCTGCTGCTTGCTAGAGGAGTGGGGCAGGACCCAGGGCCTCTTTGTGTTATCCTCACCTGACACAGAAGGGAGCTTTACTGGAAAGAGCAGTGGCCCCATCACTCCCCAAACGTCCCAGATGACGACATCGTGGTGTAGGAAGAGCACAGGGCCTGGGGCTGGAGCCATGTCCAGTAGGTTGCCCAGAAGGGAAGCGGCGAAGCGAGCAGAGAACTGTTCTCAGCCCTGGAAAAGCTCTCCCTCTGCTGAGCCAGTGTAGCAACAGGCAAAACGAAGATCTAGCAGGAGCTAGTTCCAGAAAAGAGACATGGGAATGGAGATGTCACATAAAGAAATGAAATCTGTTGGTAGGCACAAAGAAGAGGGGAGCCTTCCCGAAATAAACCTGGTTGCTGTACCTTTGCAGCTTAGAGAACCCGTCGCACCATAGGGAGCCACCAAAGTGAAACTCAGTCTTGGATTGCTTCCCCTTGCTGGGTGAGCAAAGTTCAAATGTCTCCATGCTCCCAAGCTCCTACAGAGAGGCTGGGATGAGGAATGCCCTGACCGCTGTTGAATATGGGCTGCAGAAAGCCACAAGCACTTTCAGTGGATGCCTTAACTCACAACATCTGCAGCAAGGTTTGGTACAGCTGTGGGAATTAGACAGCTTGGACCAAATCTGAAGATGTAAACTAACAAACCAACACAATAATTCCTGATCCTTTTTGTACTGTGAGTGCAAAGAAGGTTTAGTGGCCACTTTTTGCAAGTGCCTTAGCTTTCAGGAGTAACAGCTTTACACATTTTTAATATTAACTCCTCATGTTAACAGTCTGTGATATAAGCTTCATGATTTCAAGTTCTTTTCATCAGTCGTAACACTGGAAAGAAAACTGCTTGTCAAATCTACCTTGCATCAAGAAGGTGGGTCTTCACAAAAAAACCCTGAAGATCAGCAGACTCACAAAATTACATGAACTGCAAGAATGGGGTTTTGCTGCTTTTTTCTCCCTCTTCGCGATCTTAAAAGGTTACAGTTACTGCTTTCAACATGGCACGTTCCTGACATCAGAATGGATAAGACTGTAAGTACTAGCTCCTAAGGAGCAGCAAACCCACACTAACCACTCTAAGAAAGCGATCCCAACTATCTTGCTTCTGTGGGTTTTTCAAAAATAGGGTCTTCCTGCCAGAGACGTGATGGAAATCAGCTGCCGAGGTCAGCCCTCTGCCCTTTCTTCCCTAATGCTGGTAATCCTCATGTGTCCCACTAGAGCAAAGAGCTTGCCAGTTATGCCAGCAGGAAAAGCACAGAGCAGCTCTGCCCACCACTGATGAAGCAAATGGGGAAATGACAAAACTTCTCGTTCCTGTTGCACAGGACCATTAAATCTGTTTTTTAAAGCAAAAGACTGTAGCGAGTCTCTGGGTCCTGCTCACGCTGCCTGTGAAAAGCTCTCAGGAAGAAACAGCAGAGAATTGGCAGGTGGGAACTCAAGTCTCTGCTGTTGGCTCTATTTTGGTCTAATATCTTCTTACCTTTGGGACATTAACCACATTTTTGGAGGGTTGGGGCAGGAAGGGAAGACCAAGTGCACTGCTTAAAAAATGTCTTGGGAGTTGAGATGTTTTAAAAATAAGAGTAGATGCAGCAATCTACAGATGATCAGAAAACACAGTAACATGGGGAAAGAGCGGGAAATAGAGGTAAAGGAACAGAATCAAGAGCCCGAAAGTCTTAGGTTAAATACTTCAGAGAAGCTTCCTGACCGTCAGACCTGCCGTATGTGTCACACGTGTCTCCCAGAAGGAAGTGGCAGCTCCGTCCCTTTCTACTCTGAAACACCGCTGCGGCAAACAACAGAAAATACTCGAGGGGTGTAGTCCTCTGTGTGTGGAGAGGAGAGGGGGTGGGGGAGAGTGTCCTCAACATGACAAAATATCTGCTTCAGCCCTCATTTATTCTTTGCTCCATATGTGGCTTCCTGTGCACAGCAGTTAAATTAAGAGCTCAACTCCCCTTCCCCTCTGAGACATCACAGGATACTATATAGCGAAAAAGAATAAAACAAGCATTAACAGTTCTGATCCAGGCTCTGTCAAACCTAAAAACCTTTATAAAGCTATCTGTTTGTCATGCCACATGTAGTCTGTGCTGGGTTGGTTTGATCACTGCTTGGTCCTTCTCCACACCAAAATCTGTTTAGATAGTCTGTTGAGGACATTTCTTGTAATGAACGTGCCTGTTCTTTGCCCTCACCTGCAGGGCAGGCCAGCGCAGATAACAAGGACTGCGATGTTAGCACCTGGGCGTTATCAGAACTGCCCAGCTGAGCTATGCGCTGGAAATCTTCAAAGAAAAATCTTGGTGCCTCAAGCAGACTGTTCCCTGGCTTTGTTGCATGTCCCCTGCTGTTGGGGCTGCACCGATGCAGAAAAAGCTTCTCTGGGAAGATAATATAAAGTGTTTAGTAAGATCTGTGTTTAGCTGAGAGAAATGCCAAAAGTCCTCTTTCGTCATTTGAGGTTTTGCCAATGTTGTAATCACCTTTCTATCTCCCGTGCCCCTCCTAAAAACAAGTATTTTTTTACCTCTGCCACTTAAAAAACTGTTTGAAAAGCTAGTGAATCCGGTCTGACATGAGGGAAGCAAGCACCATCGCTCCCATTTCATATCAATGGGAAAAGACGCAAGGGGAGGTGAACTGCCTTGCCCAGGAGGGTGCTACACAGGAGAAGGCTGGGACTTCAACGCCAGGGAAGCCTGACTCCTGCTTCTACACCCCTGTCCACCAGCCGTGTGCCCACCCAGAGACAAGAACTCCGACTCTCCCGAAGCACAGGACACACAGCATGGGGAAAGGTGCAGGAAACCCTCCGGGGACGTGCTAGCCATCTACCTCGCTGAAGCGAAGGTTCTCAGGACGTCTTTCCTGAACCCAAATGCTCTATCGATAACGAAAGTGAGACTGCACAATCCACGTGGAACGGGGACACACACTGCTTAGGGTCCAAACCACAGCTCCTGCTGCATGGGTTGGATAGGAATCAACCCCAGGGAGCCCGCTAATCCTGTATGGTTTGTTCACTTCTCCTTATGTCCCTATTTTTACTGATTTTTTTAAAACCTCCTTTTAGAATGATACTTTTTAAAACTAACTCTCTTTCCCACCTCAGAGACTAGAAAAGTAAACGGCAGTCCTTCCTCATTCCCCTTTCACAGCTGTAATTTCTCCCCATACCATCCCCCTACTTTCCAAATCTGGACTAAAACCTGCAAAATATTCTGAGGTGCATGGCAGGGGCTGGGGTGGGGGGAGAAAGACATTTATCTGAACCTCAGCAAAGAGAGAGTTTGCTCTCTCTTTAGCGAGAAATTGCTTTGCAAGGTGGAGCTAATGCAGATCGAGGAGCCAGTCACAAGCTAGTGGAAATAAAAGTTTTCTTTACCTCCATGTCCTGCAAGAGAGAGGTGTCCTTGGGGCAATCTTTCTTCCCCACCCCTTTCCCTCTTATCTGTGGGAAAACTTCAGCCGAGCCAGAGCAAAATCACGCCGCTGCGGAGGGTATGTAATATCCAAGCTCCTGCTCAGCTTGAAAACTGACAGAGCCCAGCGAGTGGCCCTGCACTACGAACAAGGAAGAAGGGCGGGTGGGTGAGAGAGGAAGGGAGGGAGGGGAGAGGAGGGGGAGGCAAGGCAATCAGGGTTTAAATTTAGACACAAATCTAAAGAGATACTGTCCTTCCCGGAGTGCTGGGCTCATGAGACAACAAGCTGCGAACTCTGCTGCTGTGCCCAAACTTGGGGACACCATGTGTGCACTTTGTGCCTCCCTTTCTTTCGCCCCTTCGTATTTTCTATCACCTTATCGTTATTTTTTTCCTCCCCTGCCCCATTTTGCCTCTATTTCTCTCCGTTGCTTGCAGTTGCTCCCCCGGTGTCTCTGCCTGGATCTCTCCCCTGTCCGCTCTTCCCTCTCCAAGTCTGCAGGGTCTCTTCCTTGCTGTTTATTTGTGAGGAGGATCTTTTTTCCTCTAACTGCAGCTTCCCTTCTCTCTTCCTTCACACTTCAATGTCATTTCACTCAGCGGTGGACTGTCTTTAGAGTGATTAGAGGGGCAGAAGAGGAGCAGAGAGCGGGTGATTATTGTGTTTGAGCAGAATTTAAGGCTTTGGTGTCCTGGTGCACAACTGGGACTCCCAGGGATGACAATAACAGCAGCAGCACTACCCTGCCGCTGGGTGATTCCCCAAGGAGAGATGAGGGCTCCACTGCGAAAAGCGCTGCACGAACGTGGGCACAAGCAGAGGGACCCCACGCAAGGTGTTACTGCCTGGCTGTAAAGCAGGACTAGCTCTTTCTACCCTGAACTCACGTCTCGCACTACCAGGTCAGAAGGTGCTGGATGTTCTTCTCTCCCTTCACAGGGACAGACTTGCCTCCACAGGCAAGGACAGACTTGTGCACTGGAAGGGAGAAGCTTCCGTGGTGGTAGAAAAATTCACATGGGAAAAAATAAGCCTTGGGAATGTTTTGCTACAGTTTCCCTTTCCATTCAGATCGCAGTGTTGTAAACTAGACATCTCGTTACTGTTTTAGCAACTGTTTGCATATGCTCCTTCTCAAGAATTCTGGTCCCCACCTCTTGAGAGCAGGGTGGTGCAGAGGAATTTGGAAACACTCCCTTTGTCTTCTGCTGGCTCCCCTGCCTTGCGTGCAGCTGCAGAGCGACCCAATGTCATGTCGTCATTTGGGGATGATACCTCTGGGGCACAAGAGGGTTAAAGCATCTTTTCTGAAAGGGATGCATACTTTTCCTTTGCAGTGTTGTGTCACAAGTCCCTGCTGGCTATGGAGGAGAATACTCCAGAATGGATTTAAATGTGACCATCACAATATCCAAATTATTGTTACCAAGAAATCGTCTCGACATAGTTGTTCTTACAGTATAGTTAACTGTTGCTGTACTGCATGCTGTAGGGCTCCTGTGGTTCTTTAGAGAGTATAGGAATTAGCAGATTTAAATCATGATCTCATTATCTCCCAAGTTCAATATACAACAGCTACTCAGTCCTTAGCTAAAAGAATGATACGCTGAGTTGCTGCAATGTGGAGATTGGGCAAGAGGGCTAATTAATCTTCTGTTGCTGAAACACTGGATTAGTTGAAACCCCTCTACTGCAAGCAACCAGAAGATGCTGCAACTATAAATATAAGAAAATAGGTTAAGAATCTGAAAGAAATTCCTTCTTGATTGGAAATTGTATTCATTTCTTAAAGTCCTGACAATGGTACGTTGGGAGAGGGGATAGGAATTGAACTGATGAGAAGCAGGGTGAGGCGGGGAGGGCAGGATGCTTCGGCTGCCCATGCTTTGCCTGCTGTCGGGACAGAAGCAGGATTTCATGCTTGGGGATTTCACTGTGGGCATTGGTCACAAGTGTCGTTTTCAAGATGTCTGCCATGTAACAGACCGTCAAAATCACATACCTCCAATGGTTGCTGCATGCCCCTCAGGGTCTATTTCAGTATTTTCTTTCTGCTTTCAGGGGTTGTATTCTGCGGAGGAAACTGTTTGCTTAGGTCTATAGAAAAGGAAACTGCTAGGCAGAGATAGTATCACTTTACCCGTACTAATAAAGCAAAGGTAGCTGCAGTTGCCCCACCACAATTCCTCACTCTATTTATTTCTGCTCCCAAGTATCTTGCCACAAGGCAAATCTTTTCTGCCAGCAGGATTCCCAAATGCCATTGCTCCGAGCATGGTACACAGTACTCAGTTTATTAACGCTAAATCTTTCTTCCTGAAGGAGCAAGGAGAGAACGCACAGAAATACGGTGCATGTTTTTCTCCAGACAGGAAGACATGAGGTGTGGATTTGCTCTAGACTTTCTTGTTTCCGGACTGAAAAACACTAGAAAATCTGAAACAAACAACGCACATGCTTTAACTGCAAGAACCTTGTAAGAAACGTTATTAAGGGAGGTTATACTGAGGAACTGGGTGTTTTACATGATGTGTATGAGCAAGTATGAATGTGAGATATTTTAGAGTATGACTCTCTGCATCTCTGTGTGTATCTCTGCTTACAGACCTTCTGGGATATAGCAGTGTCTATGAGAATAACTTGTTTGTATACGCAAAAAAAATTTTCTACATCTGTTCTGCTCAGGAGGAAAAAAAAGGCAGTCATCACAAGTGCCATTAAAACAGACTCTAGGGGGAAATTTCATTTGAGTGAGAAAATGTTGCAGTTGTGGACCCCTGGATTTTGCAGCTTCCCAGCCGATTCTTTTCAAGACATGTGAGGCCAAAACAGCAAGTTCGCCTCAGGCCAAATGACCGGTGCTCCTGCTACAGGCAGCATGTGGGGGAGAGGTGCAAGGAAATCCTTCATCCTGGCATGTCTGTAAAAGAGGTAGCATAACTAATTCTGCCATGCTCAGAAACGCCATGCATAACATTTGCTGGCCTCTTGCATTTTGGCTATGAAGTATGGACAATGGGGCCTCTATGGGGTGCTAGGTCAACAGAAAGGAGGTGCAGGGACAGGGCAATTCTTTGTTCAGAGGCCACTGAGGAAAGAAAGCTTTTGAGGGCATCTGAAACTTTGACTCAGCTATTTGTGTCCACAGCGCTATCTCATTCGGGTGTGTCTGTGTGGGTGCTGATCTGGGAAGGTATATTTGCGGATGAGTGGTGGATGAGCAAAGGGTGGAGGGAGCTGTGGGTCCCTGCAAGGCAGATTGAATCTCTCTACTTTGTGAAGGCATTTGTTGAGGGTTAAGCAGAGCTCGCCTGTCAGTCCCAGTATCTGGGATTGTTCTGTCCACCCATCTGTCTGGATTTGACCGCTGCTATCCACATCATTTTCCAGAATTCATACTATTAACCAGCAGCTGTTACCATGTTGGGCTTTTGGCCCCCTGAAAATGGGGTCTCAACCCTTCCTGTTCCCACTCAAGCAACTCAATTCTCAACTGAAAAAACAGGGGATAAGGTAACCACAGAAAAAAGCCTTTGCATTTCAAAGATCAATCAACTCTAAAAGCCAACATCCTGTTTTGGGTTGGGTTTACACAGCAGCTCCTCCGACAATGGCAAGCTGACAGGAAGCGAATGTGAACCGCTTTTTTTATGGGAAACACGCATTTTGAACCCACCATTCTGCTAGCTGTGTTCTGCAGTATCTGCTCCCACCAATCCTGCCCTCGCCCCTCAGCATTAAACTAACATTGCGGACGCTAAGCCTCACCCTCCTCTTCAGGGAGTTATCAGCAGGAAATGAAGTCAGCTGGAACGCTTTGTACCATCAACTTTTTTTGCTCCAATTCTGCAGCTGCAGTGAAGCACTTCTGAGAGCACACACGCACACACATGCTCACATGCCAGCGCCCGCGCGTAGACACGGGCTGGCGTGCCAGGCACTGCGCACCCCTGGGAGTTGATGTCAATGGGAAAGCCCCATCACCAAAGATGCTGGAACTCGATGAAAGGCCACGGTCATAAGTGGTTCTCGCTAAGCTGTATTGGACAGGGAGTACGAGACTGTGTTGTGCCGTGGCCACATAAAAAAGTAGGTGATAGAGACTAACTGAGAGGTTGAATCATTTCACGTGTTCCCGACTGTCAGCCTGAGCCTGAGCACTAACATTATGGTTCAGATTAACCAGGCTTCTTAACTAACTTCCAGGCTCTGGGCAAATGCCTGTCCCTACGTGGAGTAAAGTCAGGAAAATGCTGTACAGTATAGGGACCATTTCACCTGCGATGCTTTGCCTGAGTGGCTCTGCTCTTAGTAACAAGATCACACTGAGGTAGCCCACCCTCATTCATAACCAGGCAACCTGGGGCTGGTGGGTGCTGTACAAGTAGCTAGTGTCATCTCTTGCAGCACTTGAATTTCTTTGGAGAGCTCTGCTGATCCACCTGACTTCAGAGAACAAGCTGAGCTGGGATACTAAGAGGCATGGCTGCATCCCATTATTTTAATACAGTGATGGGACAAATATTATCAGCGTCAGCCATTGCCAGCCTGTTTCTAGATTGAGCAGTTCCTCTACCAATTACTAATTTTAATACACAACAAGGCTTAATATAAACAAACAAAAAGTTACAATCAGAACATGGCGCTGACACAATCCCTGGTATCCGTGCTCGATACAACCGTGTTTTTGATTACATTGTTCTCAGGCCAGTCCTACTGCTCGTCTCTCAACATCCTAGAAAGCGGTGTCACAGCTGGCCCTTCGCAGCAGCTTCCTCCGCATGCAGCCCAAGCTCCGACTGAACAGCGAGGTCTCCTGACTGAAAACTGAACAACATTCCTGGTCCCTAACAGGTTTTGCACAGAGGAAGCTTGCATTGCCACTGCCTGTGTGGTGGCTGTTAGAAAGGTAAAAGGACTTCTGGCTGAGTGCCAAGCCAGCTCTATATTCATTTTACCTATCTTATAAAGAATACACAGATGAAAGGGGCAGAAGCTAAATTCCCAAGGAAGTTAATTTGGGAACTTTGAGGACAAGAATAAATAAATGCATTATACGCAAGCACGCAACACCTTTTTGTGTTCAGCAGATGTGTGCCATCATAATCGTAGTAGCACTGCATTGTTCAGCAGGGCTGATACCTCCTCAGGAGGATATCTAACCAACATTTTTAGAAACAATTTGCATGGTGGGTCTCATGTGGCACCGAGCGTTGGCACTTCAAAGCACTGAGTACTTCAGCTTTTGCCAGAGCTGACTCACAGGTCAGTCGCTTCTGTCAAACGCAGCGGCAAGTGACTTTAATCACTCTGGCACTCTGGCTGTCACTTGGATGCAGAGAGCTGGCCTGGCTCAGAAATCAAGCGCTACACACAGCGAGACTGCACAGCCTGCAAGTGTTATCTGGACAAAGAAAGGTTTCTGTTCATGGACAGCCTGGATGATCTAGACAGGAAGCCTGGCCCAGCGCGTAGCTAGACTGTGTGTCTGAAGAGAAACCTTGCCCAGCCCGTCCCACAGCCATGCTATCTAAAGAGAGAGCTGGCTCAGGGCAAAATCAGCTATAAAGAGGGCAGACACAGCATGGTGATACACTAGCCAGGATGGAGACCTTGCCCACCTTCTGGCTAAAACACACCCTCTCCGGAGACACAGTGCCCAGATTCAGCCTGCGGCCCATTGCATGTAAACCACACTGAAATTAAGATTGTTCCATGAACCGGCCAACTCCTGGACAGAGTAAAATGGCTCAATCTATGGTGAGATATTACTGTCTATTTACCATTTTTGTGATGTAAATAAGAACATGACTTGAAAAGGAGAACTAGTGGCTAGCAATACTTTCTTGACCTTGTTACGCAAGGATGCTGGGAGCCCCTAGACATATTGCACCAGAGCAGAGAGAATCCTTCTCCTTTCTCTGAGATCTAGCTGAGGAAGTGAGAGAGCCTGGAGATTTACTTCAGATAACACATCCTTTCAGAGCAAGCTGAAAGAGTTGAAGACCTTATCCTGAACCCTACAGGTTCACCCCACGCTACCTATCCAAGAAGGAGGGGAACAAAACAAGCCCCCTTCATTCAGTGCAATGTGCAAGACAGTCTGTACGCTGGTGTGCAGTGTCCACTGCAGAGACTACTCAGCCTAATAAATCCTGTTCTCTGTAGCAGAGAGCCAATGCTATTTGCTTCCATAAACCCTGTTGAGCACAGAATTCCCACCAGACTCATCAGCCCAAGTCCTGCAGGCGGGCTGGGGTTGGGCAGCAGCAACCCTTGGCAGCTGCGGACTGGGATGGCTGTGGACGTGCTGCAAGGCTGGAGGGGCAGAGGGAGGTGAGGGAAACTTGGCAGACTTTATTTTCACGGATTGTTGTCTCTTGTCCCCTGTATGTATGGTCTGTATGTATGTATGACCCCCGCTGTATGGTCCCAGTGGTGGCAGGGGGAGTGTGGGATGATCTTCCATGCTTTCTACGAGGTTCACTTTGATTCTCCTGCCACAGGGGCTGTGTGGCTCCAGTAATGCACACCCTTCCCAGCGAAAGAGGGACAGCCATGTTCAGCAAACACATACATCTAAACTCCAGAACATAAAAGCTTTCCACCTTTCTGCATCTTCTTTTTCTGAAACAAAAGAAAAAAGAATTGCCAGCTCTGCTTCCTACATCCCTTTTGTCTTCTTTCCTATCCTTTTTTTTTGCCCCATGGCATGTGATGTTACTTCCACATACTCTCCATAGTATCCCTTCCTTCCTGTGCTGATCCCACCAACCACCTCCTGTCTGCTCCCTGTCACAACCTTCTGCTCGCCAGCAAAATCATTCACACACTCATCCCCCAAACCTCCCTCTACCACTCATCCCTTTGACTGCATCAAGTCAATGCTGACCGCCCAGGCTCTCAGAGGGCAGGACTGCTTGAAAACGGAGAGAAACAAGCAGTTTCTGAGTATATATGCACATGTTGGTGGGGAAAGAAAAGAGGAAGCTATAACGTCTCTGCCTGTTTTAGCTAGAAAATTCTCTAACAAAAAGAGTTTGTTGCAGTTTGTCTTCCTCATCCCCTTCTCCCTCCTAAGCCATTTCCTCCAGACCATTTTCGTCCCTTTCTTCCATACTCTTTTCACTCGTGCAGAATGGCTGCTGTCTTTTTCCCTTCGACACATTCCCCTCCTGCCCCTCATCTGAATGTATTGTATAATCCTACATACATAAAGACAACCTTTCGCACAGTCTTTTCTCTCACACCTCCCTCCTTTTCTCGCTGCTTTTCTCCTTAGCATCACATCCCGAAACATCACTTGTCTCGTATCACAAACAAGGCTGCTTGTTTTGCCTCAGCTGCCGGAGCAGTTGCTACTCACAAAGCTCAGCTACCCTACCCCAGCTGAGCGGCTTGTACATCAGGGCTTCAGAGCAGCCTTTTGGGTTTTTGCTTTGGAGTTGTAACAAAGCACAGGTTTCTCCTGAGCATGGCCAGGAGAGGGCAGCAGCGGAAGGCTCCGTGTGTCGGTGCCCCCGAGGGAAAGCCAGGCGCTCTGCCCACGCAAGGGGAATACTGGAGGAAAAATTGGTTTGTTCTGCCTGTACGCGACAGAACAGCACATAAATGGTAGGGAACGGACGAGCGGTGTGTGTTCCTTCCTGAATTCAGCCCAACAAAATGATTCACCTGGCCTGCTCTAAGCTATGGGTGCTACGGGGCACCTGGGGGCAGACAGCAGTGACACGAAGTTAGTTTGGGTTTCTCTGTGCTACGTTGCTATATACGTAGTGTGGGCATACTTGATAAGATTGAAGTGGAAAACTGGAAATCTCCCATCTTTTAGGCAAAGTTGAATCAAGTCTCAGTATGACCCCAGTTAAAACCATTTCGTTATACAAATCTTTGTAAGGTGACTGAGCACAAGGTGACAGACAAAACGAGGCGTCCCTCAGTTTTTATTTCTCTAAGTAATGCGCTGAAGGCCAGGAGGTTCAACTAGCAAAACCAAGTCTTGCAGAAGAGGTGGTTTTGACATACGCCCCGCAGCTTGCAAGCGGTAAGGCTTGAGCTATGCCTAGCGGCAAATGGTCCTATGAGCTTTACAGCCCAAACCAGTTTCAGATAGACCCTGCTTGTTGTCGTTAAACGACAAGATTTTCCTCAAGGAAGGTGGGACACAAACACTTGTCGTGACACAGAACCAGCCTTTGGGATTGATTTAGCAGTAGCCAGGGATAGCGGGGCCGATAGTGCCACAACCACCCTGTGGATCTGACTGCCTTCCCCGGCCAGACAAAGCCGAGGCAACGCCAGGGGACGGCTGCTGGGCACCGTGCCGACGCCATGACACACGCCGGGTCGCTCAGACCTTGCAAAACAGACCGGCCCCAAGGCAGTGGGTGCCACAAGGCGGGCAGAGCCATTCCGCGGGACTGGCTCTACTTCAGCCGCCCGGGGGCCGCCTCGGACCACCCGCAGCCGCGGCGCCGGGAGCCGCAGTCGCCACCTCCAGCCGCGTCCCGCCAGCGCCCCCCGCAGCCCCGCGACCTCGCGACCCGGCCCCGAGCGCCGGAACTCGCCTGCCGCTACTGCGCCTGCGCATGCGTGTCCCCCCCCCCCCCCCCGTGGGCGGGGGCGAGCCGGCCGGCCGCGAAACCTGATTGGCAGAGAGTTCCGAAGAGGTCTTTCCTTGGCTGCTGGACTATCAGTGACTCCGCCCCCTTTCCCTCCCCTCCCGACGGCGAGGCCGTGCTGTCAGAGTTGTTTACAACCGGCGAAAGCTGTGGCGATTGTGCCCGCCTCCCGCCGGTTCTCATTGGCTAAAGAGAGGGGGCATCGCGAGACCATTGGCTGACAGCGGACAGGCTAATTTCCCACTCGCAAGGTTGTCGCCGGCGTGCTGTCATTGGTGAAGGAGGGCGGGCAGGCTTGCTCCGATTGGCGGAGAGCAGAGAGGCCCGCCCCTCCCCGCGCGGGGCAGAGGGCGAGGGGAGGCGGCGGGTGCCGTGTCCGGCAGTGGGTGCCGTGTCCGGCAGTGTGTGGCGGCTGGTGCGGGATGGCCGGGTTGTCGCTCCTGTGCGCGGCGGGGCTGCTGCTGCTGCTGGCGGCCGGCGGGACCATCCCGCCGCCGGAGGAGGCGGCACGCATGGCGCGCTTCGTGCTGCACAACTGCGACTGGGGAGCGCTGGCCACGCTCTCCGCGCAGGAGGGGCTGCGCGGCCACCCCTTCGCCAACATCTTCTCCCTCAGCGACGGGCCCCCCGGGCCGTCCAGCGGCAGCGGCGTCCCCTACCTTTACCTGACCGACATGGAGATCTCCGTGCAGGACCTGGAGGTGAGCGGGAGCAGCCGGGCCGCGGGCAGCGCCGTCTCGGACAACGGCGCGGTGGGGTTTTGCCCCCTCGGCCGGCGGGCGGGGGAAGGCGGGGGGGGGTCCCTGCAAAACCAGCTCTGACGCTGGCGTATCCCACCCGCAAATGTAAGTGGTAGCCCGGTAAAGGAGGCTTAAAACTTGCAAGCATGCAGGTGACTAATGCGGTGGCATATATTTCTTGGTCGCCTGTGCTTTTTCATCTCGGTAGCAAGCGGCGGTTGGAATTTCTTTTGTAGGAGTCGGGGTTTACACCAGCATTTTCTGAAGGCAACGTAGTGGTGCTAGCTGCCAGTTCCGTGGATGTCGCCTCATTTGTGAGCCCTGGGGGCAATTATTAGCCCTTGAACATCTCAGCATAAAGCGGTGCTGTCTGTGTTGACACTCAGCAGTCCTCCTCAGAAGTTCCTGCTGATCGTGGTCTGAAAAATTACTAAGCAGCACTCTGGTAGAGGAAGTGGCTGAAGCTTCCAGAAGCCCTGAGTAGAGAAATGAGGGGCCACAGAATATTTAAACAGGGCGAACATCACAAAAAGTATCAAAAGGACACTGGTAGTGTGGGACTTGAGCAAAGAGGGCTCCTACACAGGCTACCGAAGGAACAGTGGTTAAATCTCTGGAGCTTACCATAAAGGCGAGTGGACAAAGGAAGGCAGCAGACTGGCTTGCTGAGGCTCTGAGTGTGTGTAATTGGCCTTGTCTCAGCTCTTTTGCTTGGCTGTGGCCAAGAGAGTTGGCTAAAACATTAGGGAAATAGTGATCGTATGCATCCTTTAATAAAAGGGAACTATTCTGTTCTAGTAACTAATACAGTATTAGTAAAACAAATAAATACAAAGCAAGTAATACAATTTTTTCAGACTCTGTTTTACTGTAAACTTTTTTGTTTGTTCCCTGTCAGGTTTCAGTTTGCTACATTAAAGTATCTTAATTATAGAATCATAGAATATAGTCATAGAATCATTTGGTTGGAAAAGACCTTTAAGATCATCACGTCCAAGCGTACCTGTCCACTACTAAACCATGTCCCTAAGCACCTTGTCTACCCGTCTTTTAAATACCTCCAGGGATGGTGACTCGTCCACTTCCCTGGGCAGCCTGTTCCAATACTTGACAACCCTCTCCGTGAAGAAGTTTTTCCTAATATCTAATCTAAACCTCCCCTGGCGCAACTTGAGGCCGTTAATTATGTATCTAAGTGCTGTAGAAAGCCTAATTTAGCTTGTATAGGATCTCATTCTCCAACCCACCTATGTCCTTCTGTTTTGAGAATAACGTAAAAATCATGGTATAAACTGTTAATGAACATTTTCCTTCAGAAGGCTCCCCAACAGATCCTTATTCTGCTGTTACAGGGCAAAAACATTTGACTGTGATAGTCATGTGTAAGGCAGAGGTCTGGTAGGAGACAGTGCTGAATAATCATGAGTCAGCTTTTTTGTAGTTCAGCAACTTCCTACCAGTGCTGAGTCAGGTGGTGCTCCTGTTTCACCAGTTCAGTGGCATTGCACTGCATAGTGCTTAAGCGACTTTTGGGAGTTTCTTTTTGAGATGAGCTCTTTTAATGAAATTTCCCAAACCACATAAACTTTCTTTGCTGGGAAAAAATGAACTTTAGCATGTGACATACTGCAGTAGGCAATCCTGGCTTTCCTACAATACTTTTCAAGCTGTGTTCGCCAAATTAGTTTTAGGAAAACAATAGGGTACAGATTCTTTAATTCTTCAAGTTAGGTGTCTTACTTAAATACTCAGGATTATTTAAACCTAACTTTTAAAATTCACTTTAAACTTCAAAAGACCTGACTAGTTTGGGGGCAGCCAGGAGGCTGTTTTTGATGGGGGGGGCTGTTTGGTTTTGTTTTAACTTATTTCGTCGACAGTTGTGAAACTCAGTTGGTTACCTTTCAGTGACCCTTTGTCCTTACACCAGAATTAGCTTAATGAAGTTCACTGTATGCCCTTGTCTTCTGCACTATCCTGTATGTATATAAATTGGAATATATCATCACTTGAATGTGAAATAGCTAGACTGTATATTGAATTCAGAATTTGAAGGAGTGCTGTTTTGTGAGGTTTGTGTTTTATACTAACAAACTTCAGCACACTTCTAAACTGGCCTTTCTTTCAGATTCAGAGCTCATCTAAGTAGGCTTTCAGATATAGTTAGGAGAAGATGATGACAGCTTTGTTCTTTTTACCAGTAATACTGAGCTGAATAAAGTACCAAAAGCTGAAAATGTGGTGGGTGTGACATTTTTCTTGCAAAAGCATGTAAACTTTTTGTCTTGCTACTTGCGTTTCAGATCAATTCAAATGCCTCCTTAACTGTGTCTTTGGCACAGACTCCTTACTGCAAGAAGCACAGATATGATCCCCAGAATCCCCTCTGTGCCCACATAATCTTCTGTGGGAGTATTGTAAAGGTAAGCAGCTGAAGTTGACACTGGACAAGATTGTGTGCATCAAATGGTATTGTTTAGTGGATGGAGAAGAGAAAGTTAGAATTTCTGTGCAAAAATGTATGAATAGGTGTTATGTGCTGTGATACCAGAAGGCTAGCTCATAGTTTGTGTGAGGAAAATGACGTTACCACTTGATATTTGCAGAAGCTATGTTGGCGTGTCTTCAGCAAGGAACTTGGGAGGACAATATTGTAATGAAGGAAATCTCCCTCATTCCTCTAGACCTGTTTTGAAACTAAGAAGTCTAAGACAATGCTCTTGTGAATAAAGTGTGAAGGTTTTTCCATCTCTTTTGCTCGGTTCAATTCTTTGGTCCATGCAGTGTGACGTGCACTTCTGAAACTTTATTGAAGTAAATATTAACCTGAGCTATAAAGTTACAGGTGTTGGAGACAGAAAAACTGCATTGTATTATCTGGTGGCGTTGCTGCCAGGGCAGTATTCTTTCATGCACCAGTACTTTGGTGTCCCACAGAAGGGATTTAGAACTGCACGTGTTAATCATTGAAGATCTTAATCCCATTATTGAGGATGATGATTGAGGATGAGGACTGATCATCATTACTCTCTCTTATATGATAGCCGAAATTCTTATTTGGTGTTTTCACACCTCAGGTATTTGTATGGTACACTCCAGCAATCCTTTAATTGCTGTCATGGGTTTCTCGCCAATAATGGAGTTGTTTATTTTAATTAATTCCTCTTGTACCATACCCAGAGCTCTAACTTGTTGATTTAACCCTTTAAACATTTGCACATTGTAGATTAAGTGCTGTCACACATTTCAGCTTCCCTTCTCTTGTAGACTCTGTTATATCAGCCTATTTGCATATGTGTGTTTTTACATGCATCTGAACACAGTTGGATCTGTTTGTGTCTGTCTGAGTGAGCAGGTGCAGAGGAGGTAAAATTACACCTAAAACATGGCATTGTAATAATTCAGCAAGAATCCGTACTTCTCTGTTTTGTGATTTGTTGAAAGACGTATTCTTATGTTGATGAAGTACTTTCTTGCTCATGCTTACTTTAAAAGCACCCTTTTGATTTAATATTAAAAGCAACTACCTTGGAGTTTTTTGTCTGTCTCATGCACAGTTGTACACCACACTGAAGATGAGTGGACTCTGCCACAGTAATGAGTCCTTTGGGACAAGACATGGCTAAACTGAAAACAGCACACTGCAGTCAGCAGTGGTTTTTTAGCTAAAATTTGTCTTCACATGACTGTATCTTACTGTAATATTTTGCTGGTTATTGTTTAGGTGAATGATTCAGAAGCAGGCTTAGCAAAAAAAGCATTATTCAGTCGCCACCCTGAAATGGAAAGTTGGCCTAAGGATCATAATTGGTTCTTTGCCAAATTCAACATCACCAATATTTGGGTCCTGGACTACTTTGGTGGATTGAAAATTGTGACACCAGAAGAATATTACAGTGTCAAGCCTTAGTAAGTACTTAAGTTTTGCATGTGTAACTCTCATTATATTTGGAACCTGTAAAACCTCTTCTTATTAGTAACAGTGTATATTAACTGTCTCTGTTTTTTATACACATTTGTGTTTTTCCCTAAGTAGTCTACTGGATGCAGTGTCTGAAATCATAAGGTATGTTTGAATAGGGGATCTACCTACTTAACAATATCAAGTATAGAACTATATATTGCTATTATATATTATTATTTATAGAACTATAAATTCCATGAGAATATAAACTATCTGTGGTTAACTGCACTTGTACCTCAGCTTACATACAGTTTCTTGGGAGGAAGGACTCCTATAAAGTGGGCACAGTCACTGTCCTCTGATTGAATTAATTGCAAGACAGACAATGTTTTGGTCTAATAGTTAAAAGTAGTGAGACTATTCAGCATTTATGAAGCTGTATTAATGGGATAGCAGCAGTATTGCTTAATATTTTCAAAACAAAATTGCTTTTGAATCTGTCATTACGATACTGAAGTATAGAGAATTTGTGTTCTATTGTCTGCATAAAACTAAGTGTTCAAAACTTTCAAATACATTTTAGCACAGCCAACACTTACACATTCAATTTCACTCTTATTCTTACTCCTTGTAGGTAGAAGAAGATCCTTGGTGATGCTGATATACAAATGAATTACTTTGGCTGTTTCATGAAAGATTTTTTTCTGCGTATTGTAGAGCTGAATTAATAATGCAAAAAATCAAACACCTTGCATTGTTAATGAGCTTGTATAACCCTTCTGAAGCAAATGTAAATTCTCACTAACTAGCACAGCTTGAATCATGTCATACTCAAAAACCTTTGTGCATAAGCCATAACTAAATTTTGTTCATTGGACGTGATTCTGGAAAGATGTCTGCCTGTTGACAGTCTGCATTCAGAAGGGTTCTGTTGACAGAACTGCATTCCAGTTTACTGGAAACTAAAGGATTAGTCCAGTTCTAAACCTTCCAGTGCCTTAGTTAAATAATATCTGTTTGTAAGCACTCTCCAATTCTACTTTATTTTTAATACCAGTTTAGTTTAGATCTTTATGGCAAAGTACTACAGGCTGGCTCAGCTGACTGTGGAATGGAAAGTGTTGCTTGTATTACAATGGCAAATGATATGCGGAGTTCCCAAATTCTGTTAAGAATTTTCTTTGCCAAGACATTCACTTGTTTGAGCCATTTTTCTATTTTGCTACATATATTGAATGTGATATAGAATACGATTGTGTTTGTGCAAACTGTACGCACTCCTGATGATAAGTTCTTGGTAACTCTTCAGCTGGAAGTGCCCTGACTTTTTAAAAGAAGCAGGGTGGTAATACCTAAAGTATCTGACTTTAGTATAAGAAGAATAGTGGCTTGTAAATTCAATGAGAATATTGTAAAGGGTAAATGTTTTCTGGTTAGGATTCTGAAATCTTCAGCTTTGTTAGTCCGATTAAATGGCAATGTAACAGCTTTTATTACCCTCAACAGTAGAACTGAGCAGATTTTTGGTTTTGGAAGCCTTTCACAGCAATTTTGGCTTAGTAACCCACAAGTGAGAAAGAAGCAATACAGTATGACACAGATAATTCATGACTTGTAGAGAATGAAAATTAATGAAAGGTGTGCATAATTAATTCTATGTTAAAATAAGCCACACACAACTACAAAAAATAAATTAGCACCTTTTTACATCCTCTCTTATCTTCCGTGTGCTAAGTTCACAAATATCCAAATGGGATTATGAACAAGTAAGTTGATTTTACAACGAGCAAATATTACCTAGTTGACAGAGTAAAGAATGTGAGAATTTAGACTCCTTAAAGGCAGATCTATATATAGAACAGTGGAATTCATCATATTAAATCATCTCTACATCTTAATGTTGTTACTGTATCACTACTTTTCTCAAATATGGGAATGATTTGTGAAAGTATTTTTGACATGACTTATTAAGTCTTCCTTCTCTGCAAGGGGAAAAAAGGTACTTGTTACTGTATCAAACACATTCTGTTCTGCTATTCGAAAATTGATTTAGGATCAAAAAACCTTACAATATGGAAACAATTTATGTTGAACAGATAACACTGACATTAAATATGAAATTGGAAAATATTTTTATATAAGGCATAACAATTGTGGAAACTTAATTGATCCTCTAGTATGGACTTGATCTTTTCTGTGGGACACCTGAATACATTACATGTCACTCCACAACTTCTGAGGTGTGATGCTGATGATGCTGGGCTTTTGTTAAAATTAAAATATTTTTGGACAAGTGGTGTTGAGTGTTATTTATTCCATGTTCAAGAATACTTCTCTCCCTCACTTTCACACAAGCACCATCTCTTCAGAGTTCTTGTTTTATTGTCACTCTGGAGTCTTTCACACTTGCTAGAATAAATGGTGAAACACCCCTATTACACCTGGCTTTCCCTCCTTGGATAAAATAAGCATCTTCGTGTTTCGCTTTCTTTTCTGTATCTAATGCTGTGAAATAGAACATAAAATAATAACAGTGGAGTTTGTGAAAATGAATACAAGGAAGCCTTATTTGATTATTTCTTCTGGCTAGGGCTTCTACATTTCTAAATGACTGGATCATCAGCAGGCAGGTGTTCAGCCATCTCCAGGAAAGCAGGGCTCCATCACGCGTTAATGGTTACTTGGGAAGACAAAACGCCATCGCTCCCAACATTCCCCCCTTCCTTCTTTTCCCCCCAGCTTTAGATGCTGAGCATGATGTCATACGGTTTGGAATATCCCTTTGGTCAGTTGGGGTCAGCTGTCCTGGCTGTGTCCCCTCCCAGCTCCTCGTGCACCCTCAGCCTGCTCGCTGGTGGGGTGGGGTGAGAAGCAGACAAGCTCTTGACATTGTATAAACAATAACTAAAACATTGGTGTATTATCAACACTGTTTTCAGCACAAATTCAGAACATAGCCCCAAACAAGCTACTATGAAAAAATTAACTCTATCCCAGCCAACCGTATACCACCTTTAAAAGAATCACTTTCATTTGAGAATTTGGTACAGAATAATCCTGTTCTGTTTCTGGTCGTCTTCTCGGATTTGATGTTCCCATTAGTACCGATTCCCGAGTCTTTTCTGATTGGGAGAGGGAGGGCTTTTTTGGGAACAATTCATCTTAAAACAGTTTTGTAATACTACTGCATTTTATTGGAACAATTTGAGATCATCTGAATCTCTTTACATTTGAAATTTGAGAGGACCCCAGCCAGATGTTTCTTTTGGAAAGTGGTGAACAACAGAATGGTTAAGCTGCATTACAGAGATGGATTTGAGGGTTACTCAGAGAAGAACCACCTGGAGTTGTTATATCTATGCATCTCATTGAACACTTGGATAAAGAGATTTTTTTGTATGTAGAAGTGAAATGTAAAGCAGACTAGGGTATCAATCATACTAAAAATCTGGTTTTTCTCCCTTAGTAATAGGTGTGTAACTTAATATCACTAGCTCAAGAAAGTCATCAGCTTTTGTCCTATTTTTCCTCACCTTCTTTTCTTCTCCCTGTGCTTATCTTTGTTGTATTAGGCTCATTCAGGAATTCGCTCGTGAGCATGTTTCCTTTTTTCATAATATCCAGAAGTAATATTGTGGCTTAGAATAGAAGAGGCCGAGTATAAGAAATTAATATAGCTGTAAACAATGAATCAGTGTTTTGACTTCTGACTATGTGTATCCTCTACCATGGCATGCTTGACGTATCTAAGCTAAGTAGTAATGAAGTCACTCTCCATACCCAGGAAGCTAAGTATCTCCATTCGTAGTTAAGAATCTGAGACACAGGATAACCTTAGGCACCTCACTAAGTCACAGGATGTTTGTTAGCTGGGAATCTAATTAGGATAACCTCAGCCTGGCTCTCTAATGATATAGTCGTGTTTTTCCTTTGTCTACTAATTTTGCTCATTGACATGTATGTCTTGATTTTCAGTTTCTTTCTTGTGTTTTAATGTAAGACTTATGTCCAGTAGATTCTTGCGACATAAGAATAGAGCTTATGTATATCAGGTATTAGTTTAATCCTTTATTCAGTTCTATGTGGAATTAATTTCTTAGCTATTTAATGTTGTATCTGTGATCTTCACAATAAAATAGAGATAGCTCAATCAGAGTATTAGGTTAATACAAAAAGTATTAATCATAACTTAATGGATGAATTTGTTTCAACAGGTTTTTCCTGAATAACACCACACTGAATCTAGAAAGATTCAAAAGCAAATAAACTGTTACATTATTGTTGAACACAAGAGGGTGCCATGGACTTACGTTCGGGTCGGTTGTTAAATCTTTAATACTTAAAATTGGTTATTGAATTCATCATAACTCAAAGATGCTGGAAAAGCATACGACAGGGGGCATGATATGAACAAATTCTTTTTCTACAGTGCTTTACATTATGAATGCTTTCCTATATAAACACAGCAGCCTGCTAGCTGCTAAAAAAGAAGCATTCATCATTTTTTTGTGTTTTGTAATCATTTTGTGCTATGGAGTGCTCTGAAATAATATCCATGAAAATGATTTAAAGGTTTTTAAATTAGAAACTCTAGTAAAGGAAATGGAGACATGTATAGAATGCCTCGGAACATCAACTGGGAGCGGCCACCTCCAGACTCGATAGTGTTTATTTCTCTCTGTACTTACTAACTATAAGAACCCAAAGGGAGGGTATTCATTAGCTTGATGATGCTTTGGCTTAGGCTTATTGTTAGCTGAACTAAACCACCCGATCCTGATTTGTAATTTCCAACAGCTAATTAATCTTGTTGGACTCGGATTGTTTGAGTCCCCCCAGCTCTTCTCCAGCAGTTTGGGCTGCCTGTGCTGGAGGCCAGCCCTGCCTATGTGCAGGTGTTTGGGTGGTGAGGCAGAGCTGGGAAAAGCCTGCTTCGAAGCTGCTTCTGTTTGCCTGGGGGCTGTGCTTGGAGCTCGGGCCCTTGCCACTTGCCTAGTCCCACTGACTTGCCCTGCAAACCTGCCTCAGCTCTGGTTGACCCTGGTTGCTGTCACCCAACCTGCTCTTCTTGTCCAGGTACTGTGGGACTGTGTGTCTCGGTGGCGAGGCCACCGCCCTGCCAGCTCCCCTGCTCTGGAGGAGCAGCTGGTCCTTGGTGCTCCCCAACAGCTATATTTCCCCTGCTGGGAAGCTCAGTCCATGAGCTTCTTCAAGCAAAACTCTTGGAGTTGCTCTTGGGGCTTTTGGACTTAAGAACTTCTGTGTCTAGAGGCTTTCTCAGAGTTTCTGTGTTGAATATTATAGTATAATTATTAATATATTAGAGTGTAATATAATAATTAATATATTAGAGTGTAAGACTCATTCATTCTGGCTGTAGTAGTTAATGTTCTTCATAGCCCAGTTTTCTATGGAAACAAGACGTATGTAACCATGTTGTCTGGACACTTGCTTCTGTCAGACTTTTTTTACTCAATTTGATGTAGATTTGAAACAGGTAGTATGACCTTGAAGCCACAAAGCTCCTATATATGTCATGACAATTGGGAGCTCAAGAGAGGAAACAAAACCCCGTTCATGTATATTAAGGGTACAAAAGTCATGCTTTATTAATGATTGGAGCTTTGGTTACAGAGCTACCTGGAGTCTTCTGGTTGACCGAGACCAGGTATATAGTTGGTATATGAAGTGATGAAATTCTATTATTTAGTGGATGTTTTCTTTTTACTCAAAGAACCTGATAGCTGTAGTGATTGTTTTGAGTTACTTTTTTCTCTAGCTCTTCATATCCTAGATAGAAAAGCATTAACAATTCCCCATTACTCTTTGCTTCTGATTCCTGCAGCTGTTAGGCTTACTTTTGCATGTAATTTCTCCAGTTTAAACAAAAGAGATGGCACACTTACAGCGGCAGATCCAACAACTGCTGTGGGTCTTGTTGAGAGGGGGGAGTCTCTCCCTCGACTTCAATAATGTTCTCAGTGTACCCATACAGGTCTAGAACTACTTCACATTATTTTTGCTACTGCCACTGACTCAGGTTGTAACCTTACTCATTTTGCCCCCCCCCCCCATCTATAAAAATGTAAATAGATACCAGTTTGCAGAATTCGTGTAAAATACTTGTAAATCATCTCAGTACCTTTAGATGAGAGGAATGCTTTTTTTAAAAACAAGATGACTTCTGGTTGCTACAAACACTGAGTAACTTGACAAAGCTGTGCGGAGGGTATGTGTATGTGTGTGCAAACATGGAGAAAGGCAGACTTTCAAGAAATACTAGGTAGCACGTATGTAATCACATATGCAAACGTGTATATGTGAAGACATTGAAGATACTTTATATTTCTATAATGTTTTATGCCAATGGAACCTATTAAACGTCATCCAATATTAAAAAGTAACTGCTTCTAGATTGAAGTCAAGCAATTGTTTAGGGATAAGAAATAGAGAAGTAATTGTACAAAACCTGCAGTATATGATTATAAGAACCTCACGTAGTTCTTTCCTGTTGTCATTTAGCCAAAACCAATTGCCTAATCAAGCATGAATTGGATTTTTTAATTTGCTTTAAATGCTTAAATGAATTTCAGTTCATTTAATTAAGTTTTCCCCCAAGTGAGCATTTGAAAAATGCAGAAGAGGTATGTGTTAGAGGTGAAAAGGGGAAGAAAATAAAGGAAATGAAGATGCTTGTCACAGGTCTTAAAATCTGGCTTCACAATACTTTTATATTCATGAAAGACATAACCTTACTGATGAATTATAGTCTGTACAGCCATGCAAGAAAATACTGAAGGTGCTCTATAATTAAAAATAGCATTTCCAGAATGTGCGTTTAGTGGTAAAGTCCCAGAATTTTTCTACATTTGCTGTAATGTAATCAGGGAAATTCACCTGCAATTAACAGGTGAAAATGTTAATGATGTGAGAGAGTAGCTTGACTAGCCTAAAGGAAAAGAAGCATTGTGCTTCCTTCTTAAGATATGATGTAAGCAGTGGTCTCTCCAGTGCATTAAAAAAAAAAAAATCCAGAGAAGATCATAAAGGCTTCACTGGGGAGGAAAGAATTGGACATTAGACATTCAGTAGTCTCAAAACTGAGTGTTCAGAGAGGGTGCATTTTAAGTTTCTACTAACATCTCCTTTATAGGTTTCCAAAACCCATGTTGCACTTCAAAATTTTAAGACCATAGTGGGAACAGGGGACTGATAGTCACAAAAACCCCAAAATAATGAATAGGAATTCATTCTTACACTGCATCAGGGCCTGTTTATCATCTCCCATAGGAAACATACACTAATGGCTGGTTTTGTGTTTATGGTACTGCACAGGTGTCTGTTGTTTTTTTTTTTTTTCTCTTTGGATGGGGCAGGGATTCTATTTGCACAATGCAGCTGCAAGGAGCAGTGACAGTCAAGTGGGTTTTCCTTGGAAAAGCAGTATTTTCACACACGGAGGGGAGCAGTTGTAGTGAGACCAACTTCTCTTGTCTCTCCCTTTTGGGAGCCGCAAAGCAAGACCTGTAGTTAGACATTGTCTTCTTTCCAGCTCTCCATTTGCAATGCTGGCAAAAGTGCAGGGCAGCGACTAATCCTCTTGGAATGCAGCAATTATCACTAAATAAGTATTAATTGCTGCAGTCCAAGGGGATTAGCGCAGTTGAACCCAATTATAGCAAAGCAGAGCTTCACTGTAAGGCACTACAGTGCACTGAAATGCGGTGAACCAGTGTAGGACTGTCAGTCCACAGCATTTTGTCAATAAAAGTTGTGGGCTTACGTGCTGTAAACAGCGGACTTTTTCTTTTCAGTGTATGAAGTCTACTGCGTGAATGGCATGCCTTGTTGGGGGCTACAGCTTGCTCACCGGAGAAAATTGTTGCTTATTTAACACCCGTTATCTTTGTGTGAACATCTCCAAAAATTATTTTGGTACTTGTTGAGTTAGTTCTGGCACTACAACTGTCAATCCCTGCTGGATCAGGGGCAAGACTCTGCAGCCTGTCTGGATTCTCCTGTCTCTAAAGTTGGCCAGCTCCTCCATCAGGTGATGTAGGTATTAATTTTGCCTGCATGTACTAACTGTGTCAAATAGGCTTAGGAGAACTTTTGATAACTGACCTGTTCTCAGTCCCAGCAGTCTGCAGTGATGATGACAGGCAAGCTCTCTGTGGTAGCAATACATGAGCCAGAGGGCAGTGTGTAGTTATTTTTTTAATCCTCAGCTTGAATGTGGTGTGGGTTTGTTTTTTAGTTTTCACTTATTTCCTGTTAAAACTGCAAACCCTGCTGCTTTTTTTTTTTTTATGGTACAGTCAAAGCGTAACCAGTAAGCATGAAAAGGGGATGCTTCTGGGCTCAATCAGCCCCTTGCATTAGAGCTGTTCCAGGATTTCTTGTGTCCGGAGAAAGAATGGTGTATTGATGCACAGAACCAATTGAATGCATACCTTGTCTATTTTACGAAAGATGTTATCCTTACAGATAATGAGCTGCACCTTAACCAGCGTTAAACACAACTGAGTTGTACTTGGGGACCACTTCAATTCCCTGACCCATTCTGTTTCAGGAACCATAGATCAAATCTTGCAGTCTTCCTAGTGCAGGTAATTCTTGAAATCACTTTCCTCCACCTGTATGTTTAGAGTCAAGTTTAGCTGGGAGCTTTTCTTAACCCAGCAGGGAGGGTTTTATGTCTCCACTGTGGCCTTGTCTGTATTGAGAAAAACAGCTGCTGGTTCAGCTGAACTAGTGTTGGCATTCATTTCTAGTCCAGTGTTAACGAAGTTTTTGCGATCTGACTGAAGTGAGTAAACTGAAACATCAGTATGGTTTAAACTGTTGGTAAAAATGCACATATGAGATTGCGTAATGCACAACGTGGGCAGGAGGTGCCGAAGTTTTTGCTGTGCTATGCAGTTCCTAGAGATGCAAAGACCAAATAGGCTGAAAATAAGGTGACACTCTAAGAAAATCATTCCTCATTGTGTAATTGCAAGCTGCATGAACACAGAAAAGCTTTTTCCTAGAGAAGAGACCACTTCCCCTTTATCTTTTTCTGTACTCCTCAACTGCATGTGATTTGCATCTCCCATGCCGTGCTTGTTGTGAGAATAACTCATAATACAAGCATGATTGCTCTTTTGTATACTTTCATTGTATTTAGATTATAATGATAAGCTTGCCTTATTTCAAAAGCTGAGGGATGGGGAGGAGAGAATTTCAAGGGGCACTGTCATGCAAAGCCTTTTTCTGACTCTACCCACACTTCTAAATGAAGTCCATATACTCTGTTTCTCTGACCTTTTCCTATCTAGACATCAAAACGCATTGGCCCAACTGCTGTTCTCCTAGTGTGCCTACTGTTGCCATTAATCTCCCTTTCTTATACAGCTCTTCATTCCTTTTCCTTACCTTTGGCCTCAACACTTTATTCAAAGTGATAATTTGCTGGCTTTCTGCCAGAGGGAGAAGCTATGATCAATAACAGGAGGAGATGGGGGTCAGCAGAATAGTGATGAGCAGTGCCATTTGCTCCTCTGAAAATTGTTACCCAAAAATATCAATAACTAGTATGATATTATTTTAGCTTTTGGATAAGGCTTCAGTGAGATTTAGGCAGCCTGCAGTGGGAGCAGGGGTCTTTTTCCTCTCACTAATTCCTTATTTCAGCCAATCTTCTGTTACACGGGGAAGTGGACAGAAAGGGCTTTATCTGGCTCATGCTGGAATAGAGACCGTGTACCTGAGCACAGCCATTTCTGGGACTAATGACACCTCTTTCAGCTTGAATGCATGGTGGCTCTCATGGACAGGGCTTTGCCTTCTGCCTGGTGGTGAGTCAGAGCCCATCTCCAGCCTTCCCTTGCAGCTTTTGGGGTAGAAGAGCCACAAAGGAAGCCCTCCCCAAGGCTGGGGGGAGAGCAGAGAGGTTCAGCAGTACTGTCTAGGTATCACAGCATGGCAGGCAGTGCTAGGTTTTGGTACTAGTAATACTAATAATTTTGGTGTTGGCTGGTACAATATATAATAATTATTAAAAAAAAGCATAATACTGTTATATCAGTGTATTAACCTTCATTACTCCAGACAACAAGGTGACGAATTTCTTGGTCTCCTTCTTCCAGGAACTTCAATTTACTTTGCTTTCAGAAGACTATAAATCCTTACATCTTATATGCACAATAACTCTCACCCTGCCAGTTTTCTTCATACTATTGGGAAATAGTTACCACCAATCCTGTTCCTGTACCTGCTGGGGATGCACATTCCTCTTTCTTTTCTAAGAATTAGAAATGGGGGAAAAAAAAAAAAAAGTAATTATTTATTGAGATACTTGTGCTTCGTCTCAGCCTAAGCTCTGATGCTGAAATGTATTAATAGTTTACTATTGTAAACACTCAGCAATCTTCTGTTGAGCCAGTTGTATTTTGATGGGGGGGAGGCTGAGTTTTAGGCTTTAAGGTGCATCTAAGTCATGTTTTCGAGCTTTTCTAATTCACAGTTGTCTAAAATGTGCTTTTTATTTCTGTTAATAAAAATGAAAAATTTTATTTGTTCACATTTGAAAAAAGCATAATAATGTGAGATTTCTTACAAAGTGAGAGTTGGCATCACTCTGTCAAGTGGTATGTTTTTCATATAAATGCCGTAACACTTTGCTGGAGAAATTACTTCTGTCTAATATCTCCTTCTCTGGAAGATTTTTCTGAAATGCCAGATTTCACCTTTCTTAATTTCATCTCATTATGCTGGGTTTCTTCTCCCCTCTGTTTCCCTAAATGAATCCTTTTATTAGTTGCTGCTGCTTTTTAATAATAATAATAATAATGCAATGAGGAATGTTGAGGAGGAAGTACCCCTAACCATGCCTTGGCTCTCTCCTGGCTTTTTTTTTCTCATGCATTTAAAAATTCTGTGGCTGTTGGTTTGGTTTTTTGGGGCTTTTTTGGTTTTGTTGTTGTTGTTATAAAGAAAACCAACCAAAAAAAACCCCAAAACAAAAAACCCCAAATAATCAAACAACTCCTAGGTGTCCCTGATTCCTGGTTCTCTCTGAGTTCTAGTGCCTTGTTTTCCCTGTCTCCTTTAAGACTTAATTTCTTTATCTGTAAAAGCTTAACTGCCCTAGCTTTAGTAAGGCTAATTTGAAAAGCATGGCAAGGTCCTCAGGTAAAAGCATAACGAAATGATTTAATATTGTTAACATAAATCAGTTTGTGTTTTTTCCAGCTCATAGCGCAAAGCATTCTCCAGAGTGATATTTGCTGGGTTACTGCTAAAGCGTGCTTATTCTGTTGCCTGTGCGGTTATCCACCGCTGCCTATGGAGTGCTGCTTTAATACCGCCTGATTTGATCACTAGCTTGGCTTTGCAAGGAAACAAGCGTTGTGATTCTCCTGGCTCAGCCTGCCGCTCACCACCACCCCAACCACTTTTGACCCGGGGGGTCAACATCAATCCAGCTAAACAAAGGAGAGTCAAATGTAACCTGTTCTACTCGTGGTTTTGTGTAGCTAGCTGCAGTGATCTTATTAGTCCCCTCGGAGCAGCAGAAAAAACAGGGCATTTTCACTTTCACACCGGGCTGCTGGGTTAGTCAGTCAGCACGTACATGTGCTACCCGGGGCTGCGTGCCCAGCCGCCTGGCCCCACAGAGGAGAGAGCGGGAGAGCCCAAAGCAGGGGCTTTGGGCAGCGTGGGAGGCACTGCAGTCATCATGCTGGATGGAGAACATGGACCTGTGGGAAACCAGGCTTTGCCAGCATGGGTCCCAGGCAGACCTACTCGGTTTTGTGTCGCTCTGAGGACCGTCTTAATGGACCAGCCTACAACGTGGGGCTGAAAAGCCCTGTTAGTTCCTAGAACACAGTCAGCTTCAAACCACTCATGCAACTCCTGGGGTGCGCCGGTCTGCCTCAGGATCTGTCGCTAGAGGACAGCTTCAGGCAGCAAGAAGGTTGAATCCTGTGGCCCACTCAGTAGGTAGGAGTGGCATGTGTAGCTAGAGGTTGCCAAGCTTTTAATTTCAAGCCAAGCGAGGAGGAGATGCACGCTGTGCTCTCCCACAGAGATGACACAGGCTCTCTCCTCCCTACGGGCTGCGGTGGCTTCAGAGGACAAAATGGCTTCAGAGGACAAAATGGCTCCAGAGCTCTGCACGCGCTGACACTCTTTCAAAATACAAAGATGTGGTGTGTTCCCATCAAAAGGCATCTCCATTTCATAGACAGGTACAACTGAAATGAGCCAGGCAGCACCAGTTGTGCTGGTGTTTTATGTCCTGGGGATGCTGCCTGCAAGGACGGGCAGAGCCCAGCTCTCCCTGGTGCCGGCCACGTCGTAGCCCTGAGAGTGCAGTCACTTTCAGTTGCTCATGGTAAGGCCATATTTCAATTAGATTTAGAAATGAACTTTACATCTTTACCAGTTTAGCCAGCTACTTGTTCAAGAGTGACTATAACTTACAATTGTAAAGTTCTATTTGTGCCATACCGCACACTGGGCATAGTTATATAGTATCCCTTTTGAAGTCAGGCCAAATCTGATACCATATATCCTTTCTAGGCCCCTTATAGAGATCAGCAGCTGCTGACTGGGATATCCTAGGAACCGTCAGACAAACTGGAAAAAACCCCCACCAAAAAACATCTTGCAAAGCGAAAAAAGAAAGAAAAAAAGAATACAAAAGGAAACCCCAAACATCAATACCAAGAACGTAAACCCTAGACCTCAGAGGCTGCCTGGCTGTGAGGCAGAGGAAGGCGCGTGCTTCGGCGCCGCTGCCGGCAGGTGGACTCCAAAAGCCCTCATAGGAGGTGAGCTTCCTGCGGGGGCTGGCAGATGAGCAAAGCCCGTGGAGGTGCCTATTCTCTTCTCTTCCTCCTCCTCCTCCTCGCCCTGCGCCCGCGGCCTCCTGCTCCCCAGCACTGCCCGGGCGAGCAAGATGAAGTGGAGGACGATCGCAATCTTTGCCATCCTGCAGGCACAGCTCCCCAGTACAGGTAAGGCAGGCTTTTATTTTACGAGGAGCTATTTTTAAAGCTCTTTTGAGGAAAGAGCACTTTGTGGTGGATTCCTCACCATTTTGGTAGCAGGAGGGTATCTGCCCGAGGACCTCAGCCATGTCTGTCCTCCTAATCATGGCTGGAATCATGGCTGCCTGTGAACAGGGCAGCAGGACTTGTTGTGTTGAACTGCCCTGCTGTAAAGAGACCCTCTGGAGGGCTGGGAGGAGGAGGCGAGGACAGCCGCTGCTGTTGGTGCGGCCTCCTCTCTCCTGCCAGAGTGACTGCCGCAGCTGAACAACAACTCGTAATTAAATAAGGCTCTCAGCCCTCACCTGGGCGGCCTTCCTTGTGATTTAAAAGGGGAAATTTGATACAATAATGAAAATTTAGTCGCTTGCAGTAATCTGCACAAGAGAGGCTTTTAATTTAGTTAGGTAAAATTAGAGCCGCGTTGCTCGTAACAGCATGTCGGGTGGTTGGTTTGCAGTAAACGGCATACCAGGCAGGCTGGAAATAGGGGGACGTAGGTGATGAGAAAAAGGATAGGGTCCTTCCTTTTGTGTCTCTGCTTTCATGCTTGTCTCTGCTTTCATGCTTGTCTCTGCTAGACACAGTGTAAAATGAAGTCATTTTTACCTTTACATCTTCACTTGTGGTGGTGTATATGCTGGCCTCACTTGGACAGAAAGGGAAGCAGCTTCGGCATGCACAAATCTTCAAAAGTCACGTTAATTTTGGGAGAGAGGAACGTACTTCTTAGTAGGTTTGTAGGCCAAAAGAGCAAGAAAATTGAATTTACATCCAGAGAAGGCCTCAGCCTCGGCCTGAGTTTGGAGAAGTCAGCCAATATTAGTAGGCCACATTTGAGCATGTATTAAAGCAAAATTCACTGGAAGAGTTTCCCCCACAACATACGCCCTGAATGTACTTAACGTATCACCCTTACTTATGCTGAAGACCCTTGGTTACTGCCACAGACCTTTTATTTGAAAGTTCTCTGGAGATTAGAGAAGGGTTTCACAACCACTTGCTAATGCTGTGGGACCAGTTCTGATAATTTGTAGAGGTTATGTTTCAGGAGGATTTTAAGCAGAGTCATATGCTCTGTGGTAGGCATGCTTTCTGTTCATTGTCCATTCAACCTCTGGAGCCTCTCTCCCTTTCTGATACTTAAGTATGATACTGTACTTAAGTATGATACTTCTGGTACTTATATTTTGTACATTGCTCTGTATCCATAGATGTGTATAGGGCTATAAAGGTATAGAAATTACTTTAGGTCAAAATGCGTTTGCAAAAAATCTTTTTGCATTTTCTCCTTTTAATCTGTCACAAGATATCAGTAGTTCAGGCTCCTATTTGTACACTTTTAGCAGAAAACTTTTATTGAAAAAGATGTAATACAGTTTGCAGATGGGTAAAGCTAGCACTACAGGGGTCTCTGGTGCAAAGCTCTTAGGGGTATTCACATTCACAAGGAATACATGGGATCAAATTTTGAACAGGCTACTGTTGATTTGGAGATGGTTGCCTGTGGATTTGAGGGGAAATATTTTTGACTGGATACCTGTAATAGTTCAAAGAATAGTAGTATTTAGCCTAAGAGTATAGGTAGAATAAAAGAAATGTAGCACAAAACTTGTGGAATTGTTGCTACATTATTGATGCAAAATACACAGTAACAAAAATGTAAGATGACCGTGAATTTAGTTCAAAGATGAAACCAAACAGATGGGTTTTTCAGCTCAGAGCTATGAACAGAAGCAAAGATCTGCTGGTGCCTGGAGTGTTTTCAAGCCTTCTTAGAGTGAAGTGAAATTTTTTTTTTCATAAAACAAGCTCAGAGTGGACAAAGATTCAGTAAGCTGCATACCACCTTACAGTGCGTTCATTCCGTTTCACTATAATGTGTTTTGTTCTTATTCTTCAAACGGTCAATTAAAAGATGCTATCAAGATTGGGACTGACGAACTTGAAAAGCCTTTCCTTTTGATCTTTTGAGTACTGAAGTAAATATGTCAGGCCTGAGAAAAAATGGTTTTAAAATAAGTAATTCTAGAGATGGGCCACAAATTCTGACACAGATTTTGAATTATTGACACCAGACCACAAATTTCAGAATGCTCAAACTTGGCATCTGAGCAATTACAGAGGGAAGCCATATCGTATACACATTTAGTTTTCTGTGTTTCCCCCTTGAAAGGTACAAAAGTGTACATCTAAACAGAAGTTTAGCTGAGGTCCTCCTATAACCCCTCTGTTAAAAAGTACGTAAAAATAAATAATTTGAATTTCTGAGCAGATGAGTATTAATCATGTAGTTCGTTGAGACATAAGAAGAATATTAAAAGACTTCTACCTAAACATCACAATTAAAATGGCAAAAATCTTTGTATAGTTTACAGAGCTTTTAGTCTGAAGTATGACAGGCTTCAATGGCAATGAAACAGTACTTTGGGTAATATTGTAGAATTGCTCCCTTTTTTTTTTTTAAGGCTGATGGGATGACACTTTGATTTGTACAAATACACAATGCACACACATATATAAATATATGTGCAAGAGTTTTCAAGTACAGCCCTTCCCCGTTTTTCACTTCTTTACAAAATCACTTTTCTAAGAATCGTCTGCTAAACAGAATTGGTCAGCGTCCTGTTTTTTGTTAACTCTTCGGAAACTAAAACATGTCAGCCTTTGGCACGTATTACTTGCACAGCTTATTTTCACCATATTTTCCTGCTCTGCATAACTGTGTCTTCTGCCCATTGGGTGCCATGATACTAGGAGCCTTTTTTTTAATCCGTTTGTGGACGGGAAGATAAAATGGACAGGTAATGGGTCTTAGGGTTCTTTGGTTACTTCCTTTTCATCAGATGACTTAGCAGGTCTGCAAACTACAAGACTTGTAAACTAGAAGTTGTTTACAAGCCTATCTGGGAAACTCAAACAAGTAAATTCAGACTGTTTTGGCTACCATCCCTGTGTCCTTATGCGCTGTCTTAAGTTCTCCTAGCTGAATTCTTATTATACCTAGGGGGGGGGGAAATCTAAAGGCTTAATTTTACATGTTTTATTTCCTTTTTCTCCTGCCTGTTCACAAAGATTCATTAATAATTCATGGAAAAAACTATGAACTGGCGCATTAGAAAATGGAACAAAATGTAGGCAAATGTAGCCTTTCTTTGTAAAGGGACATTTGTTGAGCTTTTGCAGTGCTATATTGAATTTTCTAATGCTTGTTATAGAGTAAATGCTTTCTATCTGAACCCTTCCAAGCAAAATTCCTAATAAGTGAAGTAACAAGTTAATGATCGCATTCCTTTTGGTTTTTCATGTACACTAGATGGGAAATATATACACAATAGAGAAAGCTATCTGAAAATATATTTATATTTCTCCTGTGTAAATGTGTTCTTAAGTAAGACTATGTGGATAAAAAGCCAAAGTGGGGGGAAAATAGGAGGTTCTAGCAGTTTAAAGGGGACGAGAACTTGATTTATGAATGAATATTCACGTGAGGAATGCTTTTGACAGCCATTTTCTGTTATTCACACAAACTTGAATTGTGACTAGCACCATCAGTAAACCCATAAGCAAGGGAAAAAAAATATATAAAAATAAATTGTCTCCTAACTAGCTCCAAACTGTAACCAAACTCCATTTAAAAAAGAAAGAAAAAAATACTTACTTGCACAATTGCAGATAACCATTGAATCCCCCTCCCCTCCTCCAATTCATCATGTAATTTGAATGTCTATATTGTATGTAGAACTGTAAGATGCATCAGCATCAGAGTATGTTTTTAGGGTGGCATGAATGGAAGATACAACTTCTTAAAAATACTTAAAATATTTATCCTGTTAAAGGTATTTACTTTGTCCGTGTGCATGCGTACTCGTATGTATATTGTTCATTTTCACTGTTCTGCTGATACGACTTGGGTCAACAGCTAAATTAAAGGTTCACTGATGTTTCTTTTTAGCATTAAGAAAACAATTTATGCTATTCTAGGGTGTTTGAGAAGCTTAAATCTTGCAGATTTTTCTGATTTGCACTGTTGTGTAATGTAATATTTTGAGACTGGGTTTGAATATTGTTTTCTTAATTAAATTCAGTTCTGCTCCTTTAAAAAATACATAGTATTTTTAGCTTTTAAAATATGACAGTCCAAATCAGATTTTTTTCAGGAAAGCAATGAAGGCATTTAACTCCATTTTGTCCTATGCAACTGATTTGTAACTTCATATATAACAGATAAAATGTGCAGACAAATGAAAAGTTTAGTTTGCAGTTCTTCAGTCTACTCGCTCAAATGCACGGATCTCGGGAGACAGTGGAAATGCATGTATTTAGCCACATACAATGGATATATCCATCTTTGTGAAAGTTAGTCTTACCAATGTGTGGTTCTATCAGTCCTTTGACAATTTAGCTATTAAAAATAGAAGTGAAAACATCTAGCTCCTAAGCCTCAGAGATCACAAGCGCTGGTGTCTATGCAAGTTCTGTTTAAGGGATAGAAGCCATCTCAGTTTTTGAACCATATAGATTGGAAATATTTGAATCCCTACAAGTTTTCTAGGAATAAACCATCAACCTTTGGAAGCCCTTTATGTATTTTGTTCTCAGTACTTTGTTACATGTCTGTCAAGTCTTACGAGAAGAAGAACAGCAAGTTTGGAGTTTTCCATCATCGTGTAATTTTGGTATGTAAGAGCATGCTAAACACTGTGCTTCTGGCAAGCAGGTTGCGAAGCCTGATGAAATGCTCATGCTGTTTGGCCTATTTCTTTCACGGGATGTGATTGTAGTGAAAACTTCATCTATATCCTGACTTTTTCTGAGTAGCAGAACATTTTTTAATTTGTTATATTTTTAACTGAAGGAGAAGCCATAATGATAACACAACTCTTTGAAAGCTCAGATAATACAGTGGTGAAATATATACCAAATTAGAATTTGATGGAAGCTGACAAGGGAAAAGGGTTGGAAAATTTTCAACAAGTGATAGCATGAACTGTAGTAGAACACACTGAATAAGTCTAGAGGATGGCCAGTTGTTAAGACTTGTGGGTTTTTTTAAGAAATCTTACCATGTATGATTTACTTAAAATTCAAGCTGTTGTCTTAGGTGAAAATCTTAACTTTCACCATGAATAAACTTTTCTAGTTTCCTGGTCAAGTTTTCTAGCTTGTAAAGGAAACCTTGAAAATGCAAGCCTGCATGGCTTCAGAAACAGAAAAAGAGCAAACCAGCATGAG